>NW_019104500.1:148170-195126 GCF_001995035.1 Momordica charantia | reverse complement strand
CAACCACAAACCATAATATATGAATTTTGCATGAATTGGAACTCAAACGATCGAGAAAAATCCGAAACAAAGCTGAAACATTGTAAAAACAGCATCTAAAACCTTCTTTTTACGCATGTAAACAAGCGTAATCACTTTCTTTCACAGTTCCTCCTCTAATATTCCCCTTCCCAAAATGGTTGAAGCAAAGTTAAAAAATCCAACAATCGAGAAGAGGGTGAGGGGCGCTCACGAAAATCTTCAAGAATCGTTAGTTGAGTCCCCCCTTTTCGTCTTCACTCCTTTACCTCTAGCGAGTTCCATTTTTTTCGAAGAGAAAACTTCAGTACACAGAATACGAGCTTCTAGAGAGACATAGAATCGGGATGAGAGAGAGAGTAAAAAAAGATAGAGAGTCAAAATAAATTTAATTTTTTAGTTTACTTTTTAAAAAATAAAAAGTTTTAGGCGGCAATTTTTTCAATTTGAGATATTTGTGGGGTATTTCCAGTTTGAAGCTCACTTTTGGAAGTGGAAAGCTAGTGCTTGCCAATTACACTGATTCAGATATGGCAGGAGATTTAGATAATCGAAAGTCTACTTCCGGCTATTTGATGATATTTTCAGGTGGTGCAGTGTCATGGCAGTCAAGATTACAGAGGTGTGTTGCACTTTCTACGACTGATGCATAATATATTGCAGCAGCAAAGGCGTGCAAGGAGATGTTGTGGATGAAGCGATTTATACAGGACAAGCAACAACAGTATGTGATATTCTGCGATAATCATAGTGCTATTCATCTTTGTAAGAATACAACATTTCATTCAAGAACGAAACATATTGATGTGAGGTACCACTAGATGAAAGATGCTCTCAATGATGGATTGTTTGAACTTGAGAATATGCATACTAATCGTAATGAATCTGATATGTTGACAAAGAATCTACCAAGAGAAAAGCTCGAGTTTTGTCGTTCCGTGGCCGGGATGTCAATTTCCTTCACACAGTGGTCCACATGGGTCATTAGTGTTTTAGGGTTTTTTGTTAATATATATTATTATGGTGCAGCCGCCTAACACATATAGAGAGAGGGAAAATGTTTGCACGCAGATCGAGGAGAGACAACATAAAAGAAAAAGAGAAAAGAAAAACCTTCCGTACAGTAGTGTTTTTTGCACGATCAGAGGTCGATCCATGGTCTGATCGAGGTGAAATTTTGATAGCATGTTCACAACACGATGGTCTTCAAATCTGGATAGTGGAGATTTCTTTTGGAGGTGCCTACAGTCAGATACAGTAGGTGGTACCACTTTCTAAGTGAGATCTTTCTAATTTTCTTCTCCTATTTATTCCCTTGTTTGCCGAGATTTATTGTCTTGATATATTATTATTGTATGGCTCTAATTGTTACTAAGGAGAACTTGGTGTAGCCCATTATTAATTATAATGGAGATTTTCAATTCGGTTCATGGTGTTTTACTCCTCACATTGACGGGGTTTTTCCACGTTTAAATTTCTTGTGTCCCGTGCTTGTTTAACTTATTATTTTTACTTGCTATTTCCTATTAGGTTCACACAATAAAGGATAATTGATCTAGAAAATTAAGTGTTTATCCCAACAGAAAAGTCACATCCCAATGCACTAGATGTTTTAACTTTCAAGAAAAATTTCCACAAAGAAAGAGCTCTAATTCCTTACAAACTCATGAAAGGCGTTTGGAATAAAGACACGTAATATATTGGAATATTAGCAAGAACCACATTGCAAAATGTTAATCTACCACCTCATTAAAGCTAGTCAACTTCGTCTTCAAGATTTTCTCTTGAATTGGCTGCTAAAACATAATAGATTTTGGGTTCCCCAAGGGGCATGTCCAATTTAATCTGGAAGCTAATTGTGGCATGCATGATATTAGAAATAATCCTAAAGTACTTCTACGTAGAGAGACATACCAAATGTATCCAAAATGCTTGAACATAAGTTCATGTGAAAGTAAATGTTTAACTAGTAACTATCTGATTTTTACCTACTATTGTTGATGGACATCTATGAAGAAAGCTTTTTTCCTCTCATAATGTGAACCTTCAAGTTTGGGATTCGAATTCATGATCTTTTGGTCGAAATTATAACTCACGATCTTTTAGAAATATATACATTAACCAATTGATCAGTTATGTCCGGTTGGCATCGACATTTTACATATAAGGCTCTAAATCCTGTCACTCTCTCTTTATTACAAATTTTGTCTTCCACATAACAAATCGTCAATATGTCTCTCTCTCCCTCCCTACCTCTCTCAATTTTACCGAACATGAATAGGAATACCTTAAAGAAAAATGATGCAAAATGTGATGGAAACCTTGCGCTCCCTCACAAATAGTACCTTTGAAATAATAAAATAGGATTCTTAAAAACATATTGATAAACTCATATAAAAATCAAATCAAAGAGGCAAAAGAGAACCTTACTAACATTTGACCTCTATATGTAAGAAGTTATGGATATATATAGATGTATTAAAATATACTTTTGTGAAATGAAGTTGGTGAGTAAATTTGACAACACATACGTGTTGGGACTGGTGGAGTCAAATCGATGTCGAAACGAGTAGGGACGAGGTAAAAAATGAAAAGAAATGGAAAAAAGGGATCGGGTGCTGCAGAAGGCCATCTGGGCGAGGGTGCGGTGCGCTAGGGGCGCTGTCACCAAATCTTAGAAAAAAAAAGAAGTGTGGGCATGCTTTGACGTAGTGGTGTTGCAACGTTGAGACAATGGTCGACAATAGGTAGAAATAAAAGAAGGCACAAGGACTTTTTGTTGGGTCGTTGTTACGTCCGTAGTGTCTCAACGCTACGACATTTTATAAAAGCTGCTTCTTTATTTTAGGTTTAATTTAAGTTGTGTAGTTGCACAATTTGAGTGATGGCCAAAGGGTGTGTTGGTGCACAAAATCAGAGACAGTGTTGCTTGTAGTATAGAGGCGAGATTCCGAGTTGTAATAGCGAGATACACGTACCTCAACCTAATTGATTACGTGCTTATTTCTCCATATTTTCTCCATTTACCTCTGTAACATCAATTTAGGAAGAAATGATATGGAGTCTAATATTGAGAAACCTAATGAAAATGTTGGAGATCTCAAGGTGGCCTATGTCCTCACAGAAAATAAACCAAAGAAAATCTATACTGAAACATGAACGTTGAAGAGTTCATGAAACACTAGGATAAAATCGACAAGTATGAGAAGGTTGAGTATCATTGCCGGTATTATGTTTTGGATTGTTTTACTAATCATTTTTATGATTATTGTGATACTAATTCCATATCTGCCAAGACAATATTAAAAGTTTTGCAGAGTAAATATGATACTAAGACAGGAGGGCAAGATGCTTTAATTCGAGAAGGAAATGAGAATCCCAAAAAGGTAAATGTAATCTCTTGTATTGATAATTTACCTAATGATCAAATTTCTAAAATTAGTCATTTAAAGACAAAGGAGAATTATATGAAAAAGAAAAATAAACCTCATTCTTTAAATAAGAAAACTCCAAGCCAAATTAATAAGAACCAAACACATCTACAACACTCAATATCAGTTTATTTTGTTTGTGGCAAGAGTGGGCATATTGCTCGATTTTGTAAATTCCGGAAACATGAACCTATACCTCAGGCTAATGTTATCGAAGAGTCATTTGTGGCTATGATAATTGATATATATATGATTCAAAGTGTTTATGGATGGTGGGATGATTCTGGAGCCAATAGACATGCTGTTATGACAAAGATTGGTTCAATGTTTATACTCCTTTTAGGGAGCCTAAAACAATAATGTTTGGTGATTCTCATACCACTCAAATTATGGGAACCGGTGAGGTTGAATTAAAATTGACCTCTGGAAGGGTTTTAATTTTAAAAGATGTGTTTTATACACCCTCCACGAGGAAGAATTTGATGTCAAACTATCTTCTTAATAAGGCTGGCTTTAAATAGAATATGGAATCTGATTAATATGTGATAACTAAAAAAGGAGTTTTTGTTCGAAAAGGTTATGCTTGTGATGGGATGTTCAAAATTACAAAACATCTACTAGTTTAATTTATATGCTATCTTCTTTAAATTTTTGGCATGCTCGTTTATGTCATATAAATAACAAATATGTGGGAACTATGAGTAGTCTGGGTAATTCCTAATTTAAAAAATGATTTTGAGAAATGTGAGACATAGAGTAAATTTAAAATTACAAAAGGCCTCATAAAAGTGTTGAGACAAATACCGAATTATTAGATTTAATTCATACAGATTTGTGTGAATTTGAAAGGATTTTAACTAGAGGAGGAAATAGATATTTTATCACTTTTATTGACGACATTTTTAAATATACTTATGTTTATTTAATGAAAAATGAAAGTGATGCTTTTGAGAATTTCAAAAAATTTCTCCTCGAAGTTGAAAATCAATTCGGTAGTAAAATTGAAAGAGTTAGAAGTGATAGAGGTCAATAATATGAATCATTTGGGAATAATTCATGAGACTACTCCACCATATTCACCTGCTACTAATAGGGTAGTTGAGAGGAAAAATAGAATCTTAATTGGTTTAACTAATGCTATGCTATTAGAATCGAGTGCATCTTTCAATCTTTAGGGTTAAGCGGGTTTAACTGCTTGTCATGTGTTAAATAGAGTACCACATAAAAAGACAAAGATTACACCTTTTTAAATGTGAAAAGGGTATAAGCCAAATTTAGGATATTTAAGAGTTTGGGGATGCTTAGCTTTTGTAACGTTAACAGATCCAAAAAGACCTAAATTGGGGTCTAAAATTACAACTTCTATTTTTCTTTGATATTTAGTTAATAGCACAGCCTATAGATTTATTGATATTGAAAATAATGTAATTTTTGAATCAAGTAATACAATTTTTCATGAAGAAAAATTTCCTTTCAAGTCAAGAAATAGTGCGGGTCAAAATCATGGACAAACTTCTACTAAGTTTGCATCTTCTACTCCAAGTGATATTAATGAAAACAATTCTCCAGTTGAATTGAGAAGGAGTAAAAGAGCTAGAATTGTACGAAATTTTGATTCTGATTTTTATATTTATAATGTGCAAGAAGCTTTATCATCTTCGAATGCAATTTTCTGGAAAGAGACTATGAATGATGATGTGGAGTCACTAATTTTTAATAAAACTTGGAAATTAGTTGATTTACCACCTGGTTGTAAAACCATAGGGTGAAAATGGGTCCTGAGAAAAAATCAGAAACCGGATGGTAGTATAGACAAGTATAAAGCTAGACTTGTCGCAAAAGATTTTAAACCAAAAGAAGATATAGACTTTTTTGATACCTTTTTCCCGATTACTAGAATCACATCCATTAGATTGCTAATAGCAATTGCTGCAATTTTTCATTTGAGAATTCATCAAATGGACGTGAAAACAGCTTTTCTAAATGGTGATTTAGAAGAAGAAATTTATATGGACCAACCTGAAGGTTTTATAGAACTTGGAAATGAGAACAAAGTGTGTAAGCTTACTAAATCCTTATATAGTTTAAAACAAGCCACAAAGCAGTGGCATGAGAAATTTGATTCGTACATGCTAAATAATGGTTATAAACCAAATGAATGTGATAAAAGCATATATTGCAAATCATGGGAAGATCCACATGTTATTATTAGCCTCTATGTTGATGATCTACTAATTTTTTGCTCAAATATTATTGTCATAAATGAAACAAAAAATTTATTGAGGAGCCATTTTGACATGAAAGATCTTGGTGAGGCTAATTTCATTTTGGGTATGAAAATAACTAAAACCTTTAATGGGATTTTTCTTGACCAATCACATTATATTGAGAAAATACTTAGAAAGTATAATTATTTTAATTGTACACATGTGTCCACTCCTTTTGATTCAAGTGTTCACTTGTTTCCCATTAACAATGAAATTGATGTAATAAATCAAAAGGAGTATGCAAGTGTAATTGGTAGCCTACGGTATGCAACTTATTGTACGAGACCTGACATTGCATACGCAGTAGTTCTTAGTAGATTTACAAGTAAGCCAGGTAAAGAGCATTGGCATGCCATCGAACATGTTATGAAATATTTATTGGGCACAAAAGACTATGGCTTATTGTATAAAAAATATCGTGCTGTTGTTGAAGGATTTTCTAATGTTGACGGGAATACTTTATCAGGTGATTCTCTATCTACTACTGGGTATATACTTACCTTGGGAGGTAGTGCTATTTGATGGAAATCTAAAAAACAAACAATTATTGCCAACTCTACCATGGAAGCAGAACTTATTGCTTTAGCTTCAGCTAGTGAGGAAGCAAGTTGGCTAAGAGATTTGTTATATGAGATTCCAATGTGGGAGAAACCAATACCTCCAATTTTAATTAATTGTGATAGCACTGCTACAATTGGTAGAGTAAAAAATCGTTTTTATAACGGTAAATCCAGACCTATAAGAAGAAAACACAATACTGTGAGATCTTATTTGAGCAATGGAATTATTAATATGAATTACATTAAATCTTGTGATAATCTTGCAGATCCATTGAGAAAGGCCTTGACTATAGAAAAGGTCTGGAACACATTTAGGGGCTGGGATTGAAGCCCTTATCATTGTCATGAGCCGTATATAAGGATACCCACTTAGTGATCAGAGATCTTGAGAACTAGGTTCAACGGGAAAAACGAATTATAAGGTGGCTGTAAAATTGCGTTATTTATAGATTTTGATCCATCCCTTTGATGTGAGTGCATTAATCCTATAACGTTTTGGAGGATTGAGTTTTTCAATAAACTCTTAATAAAGTCTGTAGCTCTTATGAGTGGGGTGGTGTCGTTATAGGAGCACCCTTGACAGATTTTACCTATATGAGTGTGAGAGTGAGGCCGCTCTCTATGAGGATATAGGGCTTATCTTCAAAATACACTCACGAAATACTAGGATCAGTACAAGGCCTTAAAGTGCTAACCATTAAAGCTCATGTCTAACACTGGATAATTATGTGTGGATAATAATTCTTTATTTCCCCTTTATCATTAGAGTTCAAATCGGAGACAACTACTAATGCTGGAGTAGATATTATTATTTCACTAGTAAAGGTTCAATGCATTGTCACACTTTTATGATGCATACTTATCTTTCTTTTGGCTAATTGGTTTTGAGTATTTTAAATATTAAAATGAGGGGGGTAATGTTGTTACATTTTAATATTTATTTAAATATGAGTTTCTTTTTATTTAATTTGAGAGTTTAAGGACCGAGAGGTTTTATGAAATTTTGTAAAAGGTATTTTAAAAGAAGTTAAAGAAACTTATTAAATTTTCTATATTAAGTTACTACATGCAAGTTTCCTATAAATACCTCTCTTCCTAAACTCTCAAAAGATAACTCATTCTACGTATCTTCTATATTTGTTACTTTCTCTACTTTGCTCTTTTGAGAGCAATCGGCCAAAAGAGGGGTGTTTTTTGTTGTGGAGCTTTGAGTTCAACCTCTAGTTGCATGGTGGTTTGAGCTACACAACATTGCAGTTAGGTTGTTGTATCCTGGAGGGGACAGGTCGGAGAATACCTGCTGCACCGGTGGTTGATAAAGAAATACATACCGTAGAAGGCTTGAATCTCCTTAAAGAGAGCGAGATACCGCCGCCTCAACCTAATTGGTTACGTGTTTGTTTCTCGATATTTACTCCATTTACCTATGTTATTTGTAATTCCTCCATCAAAGTGATAATGTTGATAATATATTCACCTTTCATTCGTTGACACCCAAAATGTTCATGGCAAACATTTAAAGTGCTCGGTTTTTTTCTAGATCTGAGTACGTTAGAAATAAGAGTGTTAAAGATTTGAATCTTTAAATAGTTGAGTAATTAATAATTTAATGTCCGTAAATTAAATTTATAAATATTATGTATTTAAATAGTTTTGACTATTTATATTCAACAACTAGCGGCGTACTCACATATTCATAGTTAAAGTCTTTTACTTATGTCTGTAACCTTTAACGACTCTTTAATTAATATATGCTGTCATTGAAGCTGGTGTAAATGATTACATTTACAGTTTAAGTGACGTTGACATTTACCAAACATACATTTGTTACACAATAGTCGTTTTCCAATTCTCACTTCTTACTTTATTTCATAAGTTAATTAACATGTGAGGAGTTACAAATCTATGCATCTACCTATAGTTTTTTTTCTTTTCTTTTTTTTTTTTTGAAAAGCATCTATCTATAGTTGTTAGATTTGTTAATTTGAAGGATACAAAAGTATACTAAGCATTTGCAGTATTGCAAATACTCCAAATCTAACTTACTCTTCCCCGATCAGAGTTATCTTCCTTTTACACTTTTGCTCGTGTTTATGCTGAGAGCAAATGTTTAAGAGCTCTTCCAAATCCATATAATTCGGAGTTGTTGTTCTACCAAAGTTAGTCATTGTATCGTCTTAAGACGATTGCTCTAGTTAGCAACCTATGTAGAGCTAACAATTGTCTTCGGGTTAGAACTCTTGAAGCGTGCCTCGACCATCATTCATCACTATTTTGGTGTTCTGCAAAGATCAGTTCGTGTGCTATTGTTGCTATTGTCATTCAGATAATTTATGAACCTAACAGCTTATCTATTTCTCTTCTGGTTCAATTTTAGTTTTTTGTGTTTCTAATATATACAGTGTATTTAGTTTTATTTACACCGTTGGAATCTGTAATTGTTTCTAACCAATTACATTGTAATTTGTTGGCTAGTGTTACATAGATTATATATATTGAGTATTTTTGCATGTACCTCAGCAACCATTATCTGCATTAATGACATGCTTATAAAATTAAAAATCTACCCAATTCATATGATTTGACTTATGATAATTTTTCAAACTTAAAATAGCTAGTTCAACTTTTTTATATTTCAACTGGTTAAGACATATATTCTTAATCAAAAGATTATGGATTTGAATCCCTACCTTATACATGGTACTAAAAAAGTTTAAAAGTAGTTAAAAAGTGGACCCATCAAATGTCAATCAAAATGACAAATCACGCAAAATAAAAATATATTAGTGACAATTATTTAAGTCAACTAACAACTTATAAGTATTTTTTTTAGATAATACATGTTTACAGATGGTAAAAGAAATAAATATAAAGAAAGCTATTCATTCAAATTTTCTTTCCTATAATATTGTCCACTTTGGTTTTGTTGGACTCTTACCTTAAAAGTCTCACACTAATAAATTGTTATTCTTAATTATATACTCAACGTTATGTTTCTCAAATTTCAATCCATGGTAGACTATGTTCACATCTTTGATTATTAGGACGAATGATTAATTAGTTTTTTTAACGTAAATTTAAAATTTTAAAATTTTAAAAATAGTTAAAAATGACGAATAAGCTAGATCAAAACAAAAAAATAATAAATAAATAGGGTAGTTTTAATGAATAGAAAACAAATTTGCTATATTTGCATTTATAACCATAACTTTTTGGTTGTGTAAATCTGACCAAATATTTAGAATAAGAAGTTTTATTTTTATTTTTGTTTTTCCTTTTTCTTTTTAATTTCTGATTTACCCTTCTTACCAATATACTTTCATATTAGGTATATCAGGTATATCAGTAATTAGTCATCACTTTTATAACTAATAGGATGATTAATATACTTGATATTAGGTATATATAGAATATATGAAGTATATAATTAATGTAATTGATTTAGCTAATATGAAGGATATCAATCACACTAAATAGGTAAATGATATACTTAATATTAGATATATTACTAATAAATCTTTTTAAAGTTAGAAAGTTTTTGTCTTTTAAGTAATTGTAACGTAGAAAACCAAAACCATGGGTCGGCAACTAGCAATCCACTGACACTTCTTTGGAAACTATGGGTCTCATCTCTCTCTTTCCAATGTTATTATTTAAAAAAAAATTCATTTATTTATTTTTCAATCAATATAAAAGGTTTAAATACTGTAGTTCGGATGGTTTCTGTTTTTTTTTTTTTATCCTTGCAACTGCCTGATCCTACAATATTTGGTGTCGAGACACATATAAGAATTACTAATTCTTAAGGTAGGTGATCATCATGGGGTTTAAACTCATTCCTTCATTAATTAACTCTAACCCCTCCCCTTTGGTAAGGATTGTCGAGACCCTCCAAAATAATTACTGATTCTACTAAATCTAACTTGTAGAAGTAGTGAGACCAGATCGAGTCCCAATGGAATCAATGAAACTAATTTGTCAAAGTAAAAAAATGGGGGTTTTGAATTTAAATTTTTAAATTTAAATAGATAAACTAAAAGGAAAACTAAAGTCAATCTTACAAAACTTCCAATCTAAAGGTATGATTTTCATCCAATTGTAATCTTGATTATAAGTTTTACACAAAATTAGTTTCTTGATTCAAGAACTTAGTCTACTTACTCGGAACAGCCGTGGTAAGTTTTAATTCTTCTAATTTAATTAATTTAGACCAAGCATCAAAATTAAATCTTATTAATTAATCAACTGAGCACGATAGTGTTCCATATTAATCAAAGAATAACATTAAGGACGATGAGAATGACTAAACCAAAATCAATCAATTTGAGCCAGCTGCAAGTTAATTAATTTTGTCCCTTTGTTTGGCTAGAATCTATTATGCAGACTATGTAAACATGGAAAAGCCATAAATACACACACATAAGCCAACTCCTTGCTACTTATTTCAATTATTCATGACAATTACGAATCACAAACTCATGGGTAGCAGTAGAACAATTAATATGAATTAAGGTGTCAATTTAATTAATATAAACTATTCATAAATATTAAGAACAAGAAACAAAGAATACTTAGAATAAGAATAAATCTTTATCTAACTTGAGTCTCCCAAGCTTACAATCGGACTTTAATCACCCTTGAGTTGGAAGAATTAAAACCTAGCCACTCATAGTAGAGAGGAGAACTTGAATTTTGGAGAAAGAGCTTTTCGTTGGAACTGGAAATGATGGATCTCTCAATGAGGCTTCTCTATTTATAGAGATTAATTTTATCAAAAGAGGAATTATCTCTAATATTTGGAATACTTAACTAATTGGGAAGATCCTATTTAAAAGAAAAAAAAATTAAATAAAAGAGTTCCTAATCAATTAAGGATTATGTTTCCTACTTTGATTATATCTCTTTATTTACAAAACATCCTAAAAACTCATAATTCTCAAATTGAAGCGTCCCGCCATAATAACTGTATCTGTATTTTATCCGTTAAGCTCTCCCCAACTTTGTGAAGTCCGCATTATCATCTAAAATTGTGCTTTTAAATTATTATTCTTGAATATCTTCAATCTGCCACAAAATGATAAATTATAATTAAATTCAAATATTTAAACATAATAAATTAATAAAATGTAAAATAAATATATAAAATATGGGTGTATTTTTCATCTTTATCACCCTTAGAACCAATGAGTCACCTGTGATGGTTAACTTTTGTTCATTTTAGTTCATGTGTTTTCAAAACGTATGTTTTGGTCTCTCTACTCTTAAAAAGTTATCATTTTAACCTATTCATTTTCATTTTTATCTCCTTTTTTCAATCACGAATTTAGCATAACAAATTTGTAAGTTTTCTATTGTGTATAAAATTTTATATTAAAATTTTACAAATAGAGACCAAAATGGTCATGTTTTAAAAGTACAGAAACTAAAACGGACGTTTTGAAGTATAAGGCCTAAAATGAACAAAAGTTGGAAGTACCGACACAAAAATGGACGTTTTGAAATTAGACAAATGAACCAAAATCAAAAGTACAAAACCAAAATAATATTTAAACCAAAATAAAAATGAAATTAGGTTAATTACAAATTTTGTCTTTTAATTAAGTTAAAAATATACACACACACATGTATATAGAGGTCCTTAAAACATTTCATATTTTATCTAATTAGGTGGTAAGGGCTGTCGAGACCCTCCAAAATAATTATTCATTTTACTAAATCTAACTAGAAGTAGTCAGATCAGATCGAATCTCAAGGGAACCAATGAAATAAATTTCTCTACGTTAAAAAATGCGGTTTTGTATTTAAATATTGAAATTTAAAAAGATAAACTAAAAGAAAAAAGAAAGTCAATCTTAACAAACTTCCAATCCAAAGGTGTGATATTTAATCTTGATCATAGGTGTTACACAAAATTGGTTTCTTGATTCAAAAAGCTAATCTATTTACTCAAAACAGTCCTGGTAAGTTTTAGTTCTCCTAATTTAATTAATTTAGACCAAGCATCAAAATTAAATCTTATTAATTAATCAACTATCACTATAGCATTCCATATTAATCAAATAGTAAATTAAGGATAATGAGAATGACTAAACCGAAATCAATTAATTTGAGATAGCTGCAAGTTATTAATTTTGTCCCTTTGTCATTTATGCAAGCTATGTAAACATGGAAAAGTCATAAATACACACACATAAGCCAACCCATTGCTACTTATTTGAATCATTTATGACAATTACAGATCACAAACTCATAGGTAGCAGTATAACAATTAATATGAATTAAGACGTCAATTTAATTAATATAAATTGTTCATAAATAATAAGAATAAGAAACAAATAATACTTGAAAAATAAGGGCTCGTTTGGTAACGTTTCCGTTTCTTGTTTCTCGTTTCCAATTTTCTTAAGAAATCTAAGTATTTTACAACTAACTTTATTTATTGTTTCTCATTTTTTGGAAACATTCTCACAATTGTATAGAAATTTTGATAAAAACTAAAACAAGTTTCTCATTTCTTGTTCCCATTTCCAATTTGCTCTGAAACACAAATAAAAATATTGTTTTATCATATTTGAATTCTTAGATGTTGGAACCATGCAATACATTTTTCTTCATTCAAAATAAAGAAACAGAAACAGGAACGTTATCAAACAAGTCATAAGAAATCTTTATCTAACTTAAGCCTCCCAAGTTTACAATCAGATTTGAGTCACCCTTGAATTGGAAAAATTAAAGCTTAGTCGCTCATGGTAGTGAGAAAACTTGTGTTTAGGAGAAGAGAACTTTTCGTTGGAACTTATATCTTGGATCTTTCAATGAGGCTCATTTATTTATAGATGTTAACTTTATCCTTTAATAACGAATTCATAACTAATTGGGAATATCATATTTAAAAAAAACAAATTAAATAAAATAGTTCTAATGAATTAAGGATTATGTTTCGTAATTTGATTATATCTCTTTATTTACAAAATATCCTAAAAATCCATAATTTTCAAATTGTAGCGTCATAATAATTGTGTCTGTATTTTGTCCGTGGAGCACTCCCCAATTTGGTGAAGTACGCATTATCCTCCAACATTCCGCTTTTAAATTATTATTCTTGAATATCTTCAATCTGCCACAAAATGATAAATTATAATCAAATTCAAATATTTAAACATAATAAATTAATAAGTAAAATAAATATATAAAATATGGATGTATTTTTCATCCTCATTAGTCATTGAATTTTTTTTTCTCCATATTTTGTATCTATTGAGTTTATGAATCAATTAGACACAAATTTGAAAGTTCTATAATTTAAACATTAAAATTGAAAAGAGGTCACTTGTTGGGCCAAAACTAAAACAATGGGAATGAGGTCGCTTGTTGGGCCAAGTTATTTAAAAAGGCCCAAAACCTTTTTTTTATTGTTCACAAAGTCTGCTGCCAACATATAAAATATAACCTTTTTTTTAACCTAGCCGTGGAGTGGAATTTTGTGTTGGTACACAAAAGTGGGTGTGGCGGCAAGTAGTGTTGGTAGAGGAGGAGAAAAAGAGAATTCAGTATCTAGGACATTATCGGCAGCCCGTTCTCTTGAGATTAGTGAGGTTTTTCATTATGTATATTCCTAAGTAGCGCTATTGCGTAGTGCTTAGAAGTTAGGTTGGCAATTGTTGTGGCATCTAGAAAAAGTTTTGTAAAGCCTTTGTGAGACTCATTGTATTTATCCCAATATCGTAGTAGAACCTGTTGTCGCGGAAGACTGGACGTAGCCCATAGTTGGGGCGAACCAATATAAGTTGCTTGTGTCGTTTCTGTGCTTTTCTCTATATCTCTTATTATTGTGGTTGATTGTGTTTTTCGCTGACGAACTGTAGATGGAGAAAATATTATTGGTAAGTAAATTTTCCCAACATCCTAACAATGCAAACTGTATCCCAGCTTAACATTTTCAGACTACCGATGTCAACCCCACACCCCAAATGCCACCTTCAAATTTTACTATCAAGTTGTTATCTATTTCATGTTAAATAGTACACACATCAGCAAGACTGACTTGAGTACTACAAAATAATAATATCTCCAAACTTTTTCTTTAGTTTATTTTCTTATATTTTTCTTCCTTTCCTCTTAAATTATAAAGAAATGCAAATTAGGGCCACTAAAACATAGAAACAACACAAATATCAGCAAATATAGATAAGATTAAAATGTATTAAAGCATCAATTTCTGAAATTAATGTTATTTATCATCCAATAGGGGCTCAATTTCTAAAGCACATTATCTAAATTATTGCAAAAATAAAGTATGAAACCACAACACTAATAAAATCAAAATAAAGAGAATAATAATGTATTTTAGCTGGGCTCAGGGTATTAAGTTTTGGCGAGATGTCGATATTTTCATCAGCATTTTCATATGTCTATGAATCCGACATTCATATGAAGGAAAAATCAACATGATCTCCCTCAGTGGAAGTTAACTAGATATTTAGGTTGTTTGTTTGGGGAGAACAAACCCCAATGTTTCTCAACCTCAGGAGGAGTCGTCTTCTGATTCTCATCAAACATTGCAAACACATAGGTTTCAATAGGCATTCCAGGTCTCTTTGGAGTCCCTCCTTTCACATGTTGAATCAGGTTATTATTATAAGTTCTTGCATTGTCTACCTTCGCCGCCTCCCCGCCATCCGTCGGCCAACCACTCTCCGAGACAACAATTTCCAACCCTCCGCCGGCAGACTTCTCCAAAGCAGAGTAAACAGCATCCAAAATGGCATCAAACAAATTTTGATAAACAAGTTGGCCATCTGAAACCATCGACATCCCTGTAAAAAGTGCATAATCGAGAGAAATGTCTTTGGTGTTTGAGATATGACTGAAATAAGTGTACAAGTTGAGGAGCAATGGCGAGTTGTTGTCGACTAGGAAGCGGATGGTTGGGTCGAGAATCGGAAGATAGTCACTTCTGAAGGAGCCCTTTGAAGGAGGGTAGGACTCTGCAAGAACTCCGGTGTCAATGGCAGTAGAAACTTTGATTTTTCCTCTCAAGCCCGCCGCTGAAATTGCGTTTTGGATGTTTTGCATGGCGGGAACGAGGAATCTAGCAGCCCCGTCGCTCGGTTTTATCTCATTTCCGACGACAATGTACTTGAATTTCACATCGCCGAAGCTGAGGACATTGTCTTGAAACCATGAATTGGCATTTTCTTGAGTGGTGGCCATGGCTTCAAGCTCGTGGTTGGGAATGCCGAGCATGAGCTCAATGTTGGAGCCTCTAAGAGCGTTGAGAGAAGGTTGGTTGGGAGCGTAAAGTCGCATTCTTTCGATATTGTTCTGATTGTAAAGGTCGATAACTTCTACCGGAGATGGTAGGTCATCACCAAGTTGTCCATAACAGACACCAATTTGAGCATCTGCATCAAATTGAGTAAAGTTTTGTTGAATTGGTCAAGGATATCCCACGTTAGAAAAATAAGAGATATAACAAAGGCTTATAATATATATGGAATACTCCTCTCGTTATCAATTACGGTTATTGTGATGGAATCTCATAAATATATTGATATAATCATATAACACATTATAGATATATCTGTCGTGTATACGACATATATTGAATTATATATTCAGAATAAAATATGAAATTATAGAGATAGGTTGGGGAAATTAATCAAATATGAAGTGATGATTAAGATGGATGGGATAAAGAACCATTTCAAAGACAGATTAATTTTAGGGTAAGAGGAAGTAGATATTAGAGAGTGATATTAGATACAAACAAATAAATTTGACAGAAATATTAGTGGTTGTATAAGTTACAAAAGTTATAATCAGAGGTTTTTTTTAATGATTTGGAGTCGGAGTTTTACTGCCTTACATACTGGGGTTCCGCCCGTCCCAAAGTCCATACTTGAAAAACATTAAGGATTTTTTATATTAAGATCATTAGAAGGTTCAAATTCGAGACTTCTAATTCGAGACTTTAATTATCTCAATGATCATATTTAACAAAATTTGTATACAAAATCTTTAAGCATTTGATAAAAATAGATGGTCGATGATTTTCGTAAAATGGAAAAATATGTATGATTTCTATCTATCAATTGGAATTTAATCATAAATTTCTCATAGGCACCTTTTGAGCTTAACCAAAATTTCTAATAGTCACGTTAATTTGAGACAAACATTTTAAAAAATAATAATAAATCATAACTCCAAAATCTTATTTATTTATTCTTAAATTTTAAAAGTTTTAATTACAGACTTTTGAATTATATTTTTATTTAGGAGTATTCTACCTTTAGAATCATTAATGAAATGTTGACCCGACATGCCCATTAAATAAATTGTGGCTGAATTGGCATAATGTGGAGCCAGACAAATAGACAAGCTAAATAAACAACATCAATTTTTTGTTAATGAAATAAAGGATAGAGACTAAAACAAACATAATACAAATTTTAAATATGTAATTGACACGTTTTAAAGTTAAAGGACAAAAAGGAAACATAATATACTCAAGTCGAAGTACGATCACCCACTTTATGATCACTTTTCAAGGGAAAACGAAAATAAGAGTAGAAAAGCAAACATGCAAATATATGAATCAAATGGGAGTAGATTGTGATATATATAATGCATAAACCAAAAACATTCATAAGAGAGAGAGACTGACTTGTTAGGTGAAGGTTTGCAATTAGTAATAGCCAAAGAAGAAATGAGAAGAAAATGGAAAAGCCTTTGGCATTGGCATAGAAATTGGCCATGGATATGGATATATATATAGAGCTAAAACACAAGGAAAATATAGGTTTAAGAGAGAAGATTATTGCTTTTTTATGCTCATATTAGTGCTCTTAGGTTCCCTTTTTATAGTGGAAATTTTGGCTTGTGTTTTGGTTCATGACTTCCTCTTGTTCGAGACTTGGGAATTGTCAATAGAGAGAGAGAGCTGACCCTTTTAGTGGAAATAGAAAAAACCCACTTGTTTAAATTCTTATATGAATAGTTTGGTGGAAACATTTTCCACAAGTCAATAAATTTAATGTTTGAAACTTTGAACAAAGAATAAGGAATTTATTTGAATTAGGTTGTGAAATTTTATAGGGTTGGATTTGTTTGAAATAATTTCGGAGTCTTATATCTAATAGGAATTAAGGTAGTTTATTAGTTTTCCTACAATTAATACTGATCGAATGCGAATTTATTTTTCAAGAGACATATCTTTGGAAGGTTTTTTTTTTTTTCCTTTTTTGCTAATCACATCTTATTCCCACTATTTTATTTTCCAATCTTGTTGATAAAAAAAAAAACAAAACAAAAATAGTTCTAATTCTTTGAAGGATTATTTTTTGTATGGACTACCATTATGCATAGCGTGGAGAAAGGTTAATAGATTATATTTTTCAATATTTACATGATAATATTAAGATGATTCAAATAAATTGTACCATATGAATTAACATGTTTATAGATGTTTTTTTTGGGCAGTTGCAAAATATGGCAAAAACATTGAGTAAAATTAACAAAATAGCAACCACGTTTAGTTTTTTCAAATATAGCATTTAAAAAAAAGCGGAGTTCCGATTTTAAAATGACCTATTTACTCAAATGATATACATCTATAATATATCTGCAATATATCTGTCATATATCTAACTACTGAATATAAATATCTAATATACTCGCAATATGCATTTGATATACCACTGATATGAGTGTCTGATATATTACTGATATCAATATCTGATATACTACTAATATAAGTAAAAATTTGTGTTATATTTGAAAATTTTTAAAAACAAGTAACATATTTTGAAATACATAAAAGATTTTTTTTGTTACCCACTGCAATTTCTTTTTTTTTTTTTTTGACATTTTTTATACTTTAGAATATGTACATATGGGAAGTATTGGGGAAATTAAACGTATTTCTTTCCCCCTCTCCCTCTTTTTTTTTCTTTTTTTTTAGAAACTAATTTAGTTTTTTTAGAGAGAGATAAACTAATTTAGTTATTGACACTAGAGATTTCCAAGAAATAGTTGATCAAGTTTGAAATGGTCTAAAGTTGTCATCCATGTATACATAATATTGTCTTTTTTTTTTTCTAATTTGATTCTCACGTCTATATTTTCTCATAAACTATAAAGCAACTTCCCTTTAATAAATTATCTACAATATATAATTTGTACCATATATAAAATATAAAATGGGAGAGTTTTTACCTACCAATTCTGCGGCACAACTTTTGTATATGTATATCGTGTTCTTTCAACTTATTAATTATCAATTTATATATTTTAGAGTGTACTTACGTTTTTTTAAATTAGGGCCACATGCAAATATAGTAATAAAATAAAATAAAATTGTAAATATTACAATCACTTTTTTTATTTGCAAAATAGAGTAAAAATCAAAGGTCCAACCTGAACCAAAAAAAATGAATGGGTTGATTTTTAAAATCAACGGTTTTTTTAAAATGAGAAAAACATTTCTGTAGATATACCTAATAGAAAGTTTATCAATGAAATACTTCATATTAGGTATATTAATTTATGTCAAAGTGAGTATAGTTCAACGATAATTGACACATTCCTCCAACCATGAGGTTGTGAGTTCGAACTCCAACCTCATATGTTGTAAAAAAAGTATATCAATTTATAGACATAATGAGAGTAAAATCAGAATAGCAAAAGAAATGTTTAAAAAATTGTCATATTCTCAATAGCCTAGCCAAGGTTTGAAATGTTTATGTCGATGGAAGATTCGATGTCCATGGATATTTTAGAAAAGATTACAGAAATTGTGAAAATGGATAGAAATGGTTTAAATTAAATTAGTAAATAAAACTTTAATAATAGGTCAATTAGGCTATAACTGATAACTTTTAACTATCAGTGAAAATATGAGTAATTTACTAATGAAAAGGTCGTTATCGATAGAAATGTCGGAACAAAATAATAAAGATTGATGAAAATTATTTGAATTAGTAAGTTAAGGTTCAATATTGCTTAATTATGTTTTATTGATAATCAAATCAAATCTATTCTTTAGTTACGTAATTAACAATATATTTGATATGAAATATCGATATATATAGGATGAAATAATGGTAGAAATTTTGAAATATAAAATTTTATTATATATAAATGGGAGTGATACTTGAAATAAAACAAATTGTTTGGAATAACAAGACTTTTTGCACTAAATGCTAAGTTTTGTCTCACTTTAGAAGATCTACAGATACTAGAATAGTTTAGGTAATAAACCTCTTTTATGGGTTTGTAAAAAGTTTTTAAGGTGGATTTAAAATATTAGTGTCAATAGAAATCTCAAAAGAAATTATGAAAAATCATGAATCACTAGTTTCGGTAAGAATTTCCACATCATTGAAGTTATGGAAACATAGAGGTGAAATTTGTTGGGAAAATTAATTACCAAAAATATTTTTTCCTCCCATAATTCTAAATATCCACGAGAATAGGTTGTGGATGATGCTCTACAATAATCTTGGGATCTTGCCTCTGAATTTTTGTCAAATACTGCCTCAATACCCACGAAAAAACGTGCACTAACACGATCCGGCGGCCCCTCAATTATGCACCAACATAATTGATTAAACCTAACATGAAAGAGAAATATTTAAACAAATACATTGCAGCGTTGAGACACTGCACACTACCACTCCAACAATGCAACTCAACAAATCGCACGCCTCCATATTTTCTTGTTATTTATGCAACATCGAGACGCTGTCCCTTAGGTCATCTTGGCCTTGCAACAGCTCGAATATGTTTTTCATCATTTCTTCAATTCCTCCATGGTCCCGACTCATGACTCAATTATAACTGCACAAACAGCTTCTAACTGATCACGTCCTCTTGACACCAACCAAGATCAACTCCCACTAGATCGACAATTTCTAACATCTTTTTGGCACCAATCAATGCTTCATCTGTGATTGCCTTAAGACTGGACAATCCTATGTAGTTTTGCCTCCCAGACATTAGAGACACACCTACGACACTTCCCTATTCATTCGCACCTAACGATTTCTAAAGAAAGATTTCCCTTCTAATGATTTGGAACTCACACACAAGTTCGTTGCCACTCTAAAGACCTCATCGTCGACCTTAGCACCAATTGTAGTCTTTCTCCTTGATGCACTATTTGGTCTATGCAACTTTATCAGCTCGATAATCTGTCTAACAACTGAGGCTTTTTCCTGACAATCTATTGAACACTTCACTCAGCTTAAATTTTTCTTGAACTGATGGCAGATTCTCCTGATTTTTCTTGACTATCAATGCTGCTAGTTCTTTCGAGTCCCCCCTGAACTATCTACAGCCCTGTACATAATCTGTCTCTCTGATCCTCTGGCAACACCAAACCTCAACACACACATTGAAGCTTTTATGTGGCCAATAACCACTACCTCGGATCCCCTTATGAGTTTCCATCTATTTTCTACAAACTCACTTATGTAGTCTTCATCATCTAGTTTCCCTGTTGATATCAAATTCATCTTGAAACTGGGTACATATCTAACACCATGCAAAACTAACTCGATCCCACTATCAGTCCTCAGATTCACCTCCCCAATTCCTTTTACTTTAGAGAGTCTTCCATTCACTGTCCTCATTATGCCATGACTGCCTAGAGTGAGAGATGTAAACCAACTCCTGTCTGAAAATACATGCACCGATGTTGCATTGTCCACTACCCATTCTGGTGACGAATCCACAAATATCGTGTCGTTCTCAACGTCTGCTAACAACATGTCATCTAACACCATGTTTGTCTGGGCTTCCTTTTCTTGATCCTCTTTCTTGCAGTTTTTCTTGAAGTGACTATTCTTATGGTAGTAAAAATAATCAATCCCACTACTCCCACTCCTCTAGCTATGTCCCTACTATTTCCTACATCTCATTTTTCCTTTGCCTTTGCTTTGAACTATCAACGTTGACTCCATAGAGTTCTCGCTACCAGAAGTGGATGCAAAATTTTTCCCACTTCCTTTTCTGCGAATCTCCTCAACAATTGCAACATCACATATATATGAAAATTTCAAACTCTTGTCCTCCAACGAATTCAACACTATCGTCTTCATTTATTTTTTCCCATCTTTCAGGCAAAGAAGACATCAATTTTATAGCCTTAACTTTATCTGAAAAAGTGATCTCCATCGACTCTAATTGGTTCATTAGTTGAGTCACACCTCAGAGTTCACCAATGTATCTTCCTCTATATGAATGTTAAAGTATCTCGTGATGAGATACATCTTGCTGTTGGCAAAGGGTTTCTCATATATGTCCGCCAACGCCTTCATCAATCTCATCGCTATTTTCTAATTCGCTACAAGACTTGCAACATTCATCGACAAGCACAACCTAATGATCGCTACGACCTATTCATCCATCTCTGCTCATTCCTTGTCTGTCATCCAAGTAGTCAACCGTTCTTTCAGGATCTTGTGAATCTTCTTGTATGTAAGAGATCTGTCACTTGCATCTTCGAAAACCCAAAATCTTCCCCATCAAATCTCAAAACCCCCTCGAAGTAGAGAGGCGACTTTCTACTGGATCCAATGACGTTGAACCTTATAGCTTTGATACCACTTCTTGGTATAATTACTTATCAATAATATATTCCTCTTCTATGGTTCTTCAATGAAAACTAAGTCAATCACACAATAAGAGAAATACAAGCAAAACGCAGTAAACGACACAATAAATTTATACTGGTTCACCCCAACTATTGCGGCTACGTCCAATCTTCCACGACAACGGGTTTTACTATGATATTGAGATGAATACAATGGGAAAATACAATACTCTCAAATCTAAAGGCACTGACAAAAGCCACCTAGCTTTTAGAAGCTACAACAATAGAATCTTAGGAAACAAGAATGAAAAACCTCACCAAATACCCACCAGAATAGATTGCCAATGATACTTTACAATCCCAGAATCTCGCCTCTGAATCTCTGCCAAATACTGTCTCTGCATCCACTGAAAAAACGTGCACCAACACGTTCTAACCACCCCTCAATTATGCACCAACATAATTGATTAAACCTAAAACGAAAGAGAAGTGTTTAAAGAAATACATCACATACGTACGGCCCCCAACAGTGTAACTCAACAAAACTCGTGCCTCCGCGTTTTCTTGTTATTTCCGTAGTGTCGAGACGCTATCCATTTGGCCAACCTTGCCTTGCAGCAACTCAAATCTGTTTTTCATCCTTTCTTCATTCCTCCATTGTCCCGACTTGTTCCAACATCAATTTGGCTTCATTATCCCAACAAGATTGGCTAAAAATACTTTTTTTCACCTCTGCATGGTCGCACCTTTCTAATCATAGTAATTGGGCTTGGGCTAGGACACAATTTATAGTCTGAAATCTTTTTAGTTTTGGATTTTGATGTTCTAACATGTTATCAACATCTCAAAAATATCAAGATTTTGATGACATTTCGTCAATACAAGGGGAAAATGAAATTCTCCCGTAATGAAACCTCAAAACCAAAAACTTGTTGGTTATATCCATTCAAAATACTCTAAAAATTAAGTATATTTTTAGATACAATGAAATGTGAAATTTAATTCATGGTGAGACAATATGTATTTTCAATATATTCTCATATGAATCTTGTAAAACGAACTGAACCTTTAAAGAAAATGCGACTGAGCTATAATTATATACTATTTTCAATCTTCTTCTCAAGGATCCTAGTCCCAATGCTCTTGACTTATCCAATAGATGCATAAATATGTATATAATTTTCCCAACAACCTTTTATTACCTTAAACCTTGCATTAAAATTTATGTTCAAGTAAAAAAAGATTCTGCAAAATCACAATAGTGTGGCTAGGCATGTTGCCCCAACATGGTTGCCAAATTTTTTTACAGCAATGTTAAAACAACACTCAAAAGTAGCAGTTTACTCTAATTTTCATGTTTAACGCTGGTGAATTTCTCATAATTGTTTCTCAAGAGTACATTACAAGACCAGAGCAAGACATGATGATTTCAATCAATAATAACACTTAAACTAATTCATTTTTACCCTGAATCTCAATAAATAAGCGTAATTTGGAGTAAATATAACTCTTTAAAACAATAGTTATCAAAGCCAATCTCTAAGATTTCTTTAATCCACGCAGCATTTCGATTCGAGCTTTTGATATATTCTTAATCTTTTAACTTTGTTTGCGCTACAAAATAGATCAAAGATCGGAACTGGTCAACAGAGGAGATTCGAACGAGCTTGTATCACTTGGTTAGGAAAGCCTACACAAGTGAGGAAACATTCTGACACTCAAGTCAATTTAAGTTCGACCTAGATATTAAGATCGAGCTAGAATGATACCTGATGTGGAAGTGAAGCCCTCTATTTATAGGTTGAGGATCCGATAGGATATCCGATCAACAGTTACTCGTGTCATTCTGAAGGTTTGGTTGTCGGTTGCATAGGATCGGAGGTAGGTGGGCCCTTTGCGGGTGGTCTCCAGGGGAGAGCTAGTCTTCCAACCTTCCTATGTCCTTCACGTGGCAAGGAAAGTTTTCTTCCCACAACAAACTTAAACTTTAGTAACAACAGCAATCTCTCCCTCACTTCATTGTTGCAACATATATACCTATTTAAGAAAGATTTATTTAATTTTATATGACTTGGTATAATCTTTGTGATTATACTCAAAAAGTAAATAGACATTTGTCCCTCCGTAGGAGAGGTTCATCAGTCTTTCTAGGGTTGATTATTTTAATAGGAGTATTTGGTTTCAAGATTTTTATCTCTTATTGAGGATTTGACAATACAAGACTTGTTTGGTAATGTTTTTGTTTCTTGTTTCTCATTTTTAATTTTATCAACAAACATAAGCATTTGACAACTATTTATATTTGTTGTTTCTCATTTTTTTGGAAACATTCTCAAAATTGTATAGAAATTTTGGAAACAACAAAAACAAGTTTTTTTCTTGTTCTCATTTCCAATTAATTTATTCCAAAATATAAATAAAAACTACTTTATGATTCTTGAATACATGAGTGTTGGTGTCAGTATAATTCTATTTTTCTTTATTAAAAAAGAGGAAATAGAAACAACGAGAAACACGAATGTTACTAAACGGGCTCATAGTGTCCCTTAAAGAATGGAGGTGGATCCATTGCTTAAGAGTTCATAAATGTTAAGGATCCCACCTTAAAAAGATAAGAGATTTAACAAATATTTATATTATATAATGGACTACTACTCTCGTTGTCAATTTGTTTTGAGATGTAATCCCATGAATATTGATATACTATTAGAGCTGCTCAATAATCTCAAACGAGAATTTGGTCTAAAAATATAATCCTACAAAAAAGGGATCCCGGCTTGGTGGGTAAATTCCTCTTGAAACATTTACATCTTAATTAATAGATTACATATATCCATTAAATAAAGAGAGGGAAAGTGACCTAAACCCAATCAGTTTGTTAGATATCCAATATATAATTAAATTTACTCAACCTATCAGCTTAAGCTTTTGGGTTGAGTGATGGTTTATTCATCCTTAATATGGTATTTATGGGAAAAATTAAATAAATCCTAATTCATGATCGTTCTAAAATAAAAGCCATAAAATTCTACAAAAATCAAGACCAAAGATCTAAGTATGGAAGAAAACCAAAATCTATATAGATATTAGAATTACCTGGAACCATTAGATAAATTGATCATAGCTGCAAGAAGTTGTGGTTTGTTGTCTTCCTCAACTATGCAACTCGAATCGAATATGGGCAATTCTCTCTTTCTGATGGGGAACAAGAGACTCAAAGCAGTGTATTGAGGATCATAACCATATATTTATAGGTTAATCCTAGGGTTTCCCATAATCACATAAGATTAATGGGTTGACTTCTACTCAGCAAGCCATACCACTAAATAGGAAGTCACGGGCCCATAATCAATATCACTCATATGACCATCAAATAGCCCAAATATAATTGCTCTTTAATTTGTTACCCACATATGAGTTCATTATTAAATTAATTCCAACAAGTATTAGAGCCCAAAAGCTCAAACGAGCATTCAATCCAAAAATGGGATCCGACCAAAATCGATCAGCAAAAAAAGCCATAATCCCACATTGAAAGGATAAGGACCTAACAAAAGCTTATAATAGACATGAGCTACTCCTTTCATTGCTAATTGATTTTGAGATACAACCCTATGAATATTGATAATGGTATCAGAGCGAGAGGTTGTGTTTGAATCTTTACATTGTTGTTTCCTCCCTCCAAGCCCATAAGTGAAGAGGATTGTTACATATTCAATATATGAATTAAATTTACCCAACCTAAATTTGTTGATCCTTAACAAAGTTAAGTTAAACACATTGCTCATAAGCCATGGATAGTTTATCTTGCGTGGTCTAGGTTTGAGTATGTCACCCAAATTGATTTGGCAATTTTTTCAATTCAAGTTTCAATTAAAAATTTTCTCCTAATCCCTCCTCTTCTGCTAAGCAATGAGCTTTAGGAAAAACAAATTTTTTTCTTCTTCTGATCTTTGAGGGAAAGGTTCCTTTACCTTAATCAAGTGGTAGAGAAAAAATGTGATCTTTGAGGGAGAGGTTCCTTTACCTTAATCAAGTGGTAGAGAAAACATGTGTTGTCTGACTTACGCTAGTAGATCTCTATAATTGGAGCTCAAGTGATCAGTACAAGACTCGAACTTTGAGACCTCCAGGTAGGTGGTATCTCAAGTCCCAAGCACTTACCACTATACCATCTCAGAGGATAAAATTTATTGTCAATGGTTTTTTTTTTACTGATTTCACATAATCCTCGTAATGAGTTTTATCCCTTAAGCCCATTTTGGTAATTCCTCGTTGTATTAAGTTAGTTAGCTAAAGCTAACTAATTCAGTCTATTTTTAGTTAAGAGAGCTTGGGTGTACGGGGGATGTGAGATATAGATCAGTTTTCCTGGCTTGTGGGTGTGGGTGTTTTTTTGGCTCGTCTTTGAAAAATCAATACAGCTCATCAACTCTGATTCAATAGTGGACGTAGATCATTATTGATTGAACCACTTAAATTTTGTGTCTTTCTTCTTCTATTCTTGATATGTGCTTTTATTCTCTTCCCTAAGGTGTAATTGCTAGTTTTTCTGCATCTTACAATTTGGTATCAGAGACTTGTTTGGGGATTCTTGTTGTTAATGTGTGATTCTTCCACTTTGATACTTTAAAAATTCAGAAATTTAGGTTGAAGATGTTAACAAAGTTTGAATTAGAGAAGTTCGATGGGAAGGGCAACTTTGGATTATGGCGAAAGAAAATGAAAGTGCTTCTTGTCCATCAGAATGTGGCAAAGGCTCTCGATGACCCTAGTATGTTGCCCGAAACTCTCACTGTAGAAAAGAAACAAGAAATGAATGAAATTACTTATAGTACATTAATACTTCATCTTTCGGATAATGTTTTGAGAAGAGTTAGTGACATTGAAACTGTGACAGAACTTTGGGAGAAACTTGAAAATTTTATATGTCCAAATCTTTGACAAATAATATTTATTTGGAAGAAAGAATGTTTAGCTATAAGATGGATCCGTCAAAATCGCTGGAGGATAATATAGATGAATTCAATGTCATTTGTTTGGACTTGGATAATTCAGGGGAAAAATTAAGTGGAGAGAATCAAGCAGTAATCCTCTTAAATTCATTACTAGAGAAGCATAAAGAAGTGAAAGCAGCTATTAAATATGGCAGGGATACTCTTACCTTAGATTTAGTACTTGATTCTTTGAGATATAGGGAACTTAATTCAAAAATGAGAAGAAAGATTCAGAGGCCTTATTTTCTAAAGGAAAATCTAAGAGAAATCAATACCATAAAAGAAATAAAAGTCAAAATAGAGGTTTTCAAAAATCTCAACCTACTCATGGTAAAGAACAGAAAATAATTTTGTCATTATTGCCAGGGACATAATAAATGGGATTGTCCTTAGCTAAAAAAGAAGGAAAAATAGTCTGAGAAAAAGAAAAATAAATCTGCTGTAAACGTAATGGAGGGGTATGAATCAGGTGAGGTATTGATGGTATCTAATGGAATTGAAATAGATGAGTGGATCATGGATTCAGGATGTACGTTTCAGACTCCTCATAAGCACTTTTTTTTTCTTAATTGAATGAGTCTAATGCAGGAAATGTGGTAATGGGCAACAATCAACATTGTGTAATCAAAGGAGTTGACTCAGTAAACTTGAAAATAGCTGATGGGTTTGTAAAAACTTTGTCATCGATTAGATATGTTCCTGGTCTAAAAAGAAATTTGATTTCTCTTGGTACATTAGACAAAGCTGGTTTTGCTTATACTTCTGAAAAATAAACCTTGATTGTCACTAAGGATGCAGCTGTAAAATTGAAAGGTATTCTTATAGATGGCTTATATGTACTTCAAGGAAGTACACTAATTGGAGAAACTAACACTACTGTTGATGTAAGTTTGAAACTAACCAACCTATGACATAAGAGGTTGGGTCATGTTAGTCCTAAATGCTTGGATAATTTGTGTAAACAGGGATTTCTCGGAAGATAAGCTCATTCAGAGCTAACTTTTTGTGAGCATTTCATTTTGGGAAAAGCAACTAGACAAAGTTTCTCGACTGCCAATCATAAATCTACTGAAAAGTTGGATTATATCCACTCATATCTATGGGGGCCTTCGAGAGTTATGACTCATGGTGGAGCTAGATATTTCTTAACTCTCATTGATGATTGTTCAAGAAAACTTTGGGTGTATATGTTAAGAACCAAAGATGAAGTGTTTGAAAAGTTTGTTGATTGGAAAGCTTTTGTAGAAAACCAAACTGGAAGAAGATTAAAATGTTGCACACAGACAACGAATTAGAATATCTTAATGAATGATTTAATGATTTGCATAGAAAATCTGGTATTGGTAGACATTTAGCAGTCCCAAGAACTCCTCAGCAAAATGGTTTGTCTGAAAGGTTTAATAGAACCATGTTGGATAAGGTGAGATGCATGCTATCAAATGCAATCTTACCAAAAACATTCTGGGGAGAAGCTGTCAACACAGCAGCCTACTTGATTAATCAATGCCCTTCAACAACCCTAAACTTTAAAACACCACAAGAGGTGTGGACTGGTAAACCACCTAGCTTAAACCATCTTAGAGTTTTTGGATGTGCAGCTTTTGAACATATAAAGTAGGGCAAATTAGAACCTCGAGCAAAAAGGTGTATCTTCTTGGGTTACCTTTCTGGTGTTAAGGGGTATAAACTTTAGAGCATAGAAAAAGAAGAAAACAATACTTAATTAGTCCTGCTGTCACTTTTAATGAAGATCATATGTCATAGAGTGATGTAAATAAAGTGCAGGTTGATAACTAATCTGAATCCTTTGAAAATTTTTTGGACTCAGTAGAGAGTCATACATCAGGCAACTTAGAAAATCAACCTGATGTAGATGTCCCAGGTGTTCTAGCAACTGAAATTGATTTGAATACTCTTAATGTTCTACATGAACAAGTACTTGAAGAAAATTCTCAACTCGATGCTGTAGTTCGACAAGATATTGATAACTTGTCCAACTATCAGCTAACAAGAGATACAGCTAGAATAATTATCAGACCTCCTTCTCGATATGAGCAAGCAGATTTTGTTGGTTTTGCTATAAACTATCTCGAGGAAATGTCTGCTTTGAACCAAATTCTTATAAGGAAGCAATTTCTGCTACTAATTCTCATCTTTTGTTTGAAGCAATGCAGCAGGAACTTGACTCTTTAAAGAAGAATCAGACTTGTACATTGGTGGAAAAACCTAAGGACAATAAGGTGCGTGGACTGCAGGTGGTTATTCAAAATTAAACCAGGAATAACGTAGTTTGAACAACCTAGATATAAAGCTAGGTTGGTTGCTAAGGGCTTCACACAAGTAAAAGGAATTGATTATACATAAATTTTCTCTTAGGTTGCGAGGCACACGTCCATTAGCGTCCTACTTTCAATTGTTGTAAAAGTTAATTTGTAGTTGGAACAAATGGACGTTACTACAACCTTTTTGTATCGAAACCTTGAAGAAGATATCTATATGAACCAGCCCCTAGGCTTCATTACACAGAAAAATGAAAATATGGTGTGCGAATTACAAAGGTCTATCTATCGATTGAAGCAATCTCTCAGACAATGGAACAGAAGATTTGATATGCTTATTACATCTATTGGCTTTGTGAAGAATCAGTGTGACACTTGTGTATACAGAAAAGATGTCAGCAAAGGTACATTCATTCTTTTGCTTTTATATGTTGATGACATTTTAATTGCATCTGCAAGTATGACTGAAATTGTTTGCATTTATATGTTGATGACATTTTAATTGCATCTGCAAATATGACTGAAATTGAAACTCTGAAGAAGCAACTAGCAAATGAATTTGAGATGAAAAACCTAGGGCATGCAAAAAAAATCCTTGGTAAGGAACTTAGTAGAGATAGATGAAAAAAATTGCTATGTATATCTCAAACTGATTATTTCACTAGAATACTAAAGAGGTTTCAGTTAGAGAATGCAAAGATAGTCAAAACTCCCCAGCCCAACATTTAAAACTTTCATCCAAACAATCACCAAGTACACCTGATGAAATTCAAGATATGCAAGTAGTTCCATATGCTAGTTTGGTGGGAAGTTTGATGAATAATATGGTTTGTAGTAGGCTTAACATTGCACATGCCATGAGTATTGTATGTAGGTTCATGAGTAATCCTGGAAGACCTCATTGGGAGGCATTAAAATGGATTATGAGATATGTCAAAAGCACAGGCAACATAGGCTTAGTTTATAAACCTTGGGATCATGTAGCAGAAGGTTTAATTGTATATGTCGACTCCGGCTATGCTGCTAATTTAGACAAGAGAAGGTCTATTATAGGTTTTGTATTCACTTTATTTGGGAATTTGATAAGTTGAAGATCAACCTTACAGTCATGTGGTTAAACGAGTTAGTGTCAGAAATCTGTATGAGCAAATGTTCTATGAAAATATATTGTGACAGCCAAAGTGCTTTAGCCTTGTCGAAAAATCCTTCATTTCACGACCAAACTAAACATATTGATGTTCGATATCATTTTGTTCGAGAGTCTGTTCGTGAAAACAAAGTCATACTTGAGAAAATCAGTACTATTCATAACCCAGCAGACTTGATGACTAAGGTTTTGTCAAGTGATAGATTTTGATATCTTTGCTCACTCCTCAGATTGAGAGTTGGGTGAGTTTTACACAAAAACTTCAGCTTGACAAGTCAGAGTTGTTTGATTGTTGTGCTGCCATATTCAGATTATTCTTATCAAGAGGGTGATCTGTTATGTTTTTTTTTTACTAAATTCACATAATCCTCATACTTTTGTAATTAGTTTTATCCTTTAAACCCATTTTGGTAATTCATCATTGTATTAAGTTAGTTAGCTAAAGCTAATTAATCCAATCTATTTTTAGTTAAAAGAGCTTAGGTGTATGGGGATGTGAGATATAGATCTGTTTTCTTGGCTTGTGGGTGTTTTTTTGGCTCCTCTTTGAAAAATCAATACAACTCATCAACTTTGATTCAGCAGTGGACGTAGATCATGTTGGGTTTGTAAGGAGTGCAAATAAAGTCCCACATTGGCTAGGGAAGGAGGTGATCCATGGTATATAAGAAAGGACAATTATCTCCATTGGTACGAGGCCTTTTGGATGAAACCAATAGTAAAGCCGTGAGGGCTATGCCCAAAGCGGATAATATCATACCATGTGGTGATACTCGGGGTACAAGGGGTATCGTTGTCCTCAACAAGTGGTATCAGAGAGAGGTTAAAAATTAATTAGGCCTTGTGTTGAACAATGGAAACTAGTAGAAGTGGAAGATGTTTTATATGTGAAGGATATTTATTTTCTTTTTTTTTTTCACTTGAAAAGCCTGAAGATGAAACAAACTTAGAATGGGAAATATGTCATAGAAAAGTATGCGGCTTTATTATACATTGTGTAGAAGAAAATATTCTAAATCATATTGGAGAAGAAACACATGCACGAACTATGTGGAACAAGCTTGAGTCGTTATATGTCCCGAAAACTGGTAATAATAAAATGTTTCTGATCAAGGAAATGATAGCTTTGAAGTATCAAGATGGAACACCTATGTCAAATCACTTGAATACATTCCAAGGTATCATTAATAGATACAAGTGTTATGGCTTCTTTGTATATGTCCGGAATCGTTGGAAACTTTTAGAACTTCGTTATCGAACTCAATCCCAAATGGAGTAATAAGTATGAACATGGTGAAATGCAGTGTTCTAAATGAAGAGATGAGAAGAAAGTCACAGGGCTCTTCATCACAGTCAGAGGTTCTTGTTACTGAAAGAATGGGGAGGAGTAAGAGTAAAAGTCCAAAGGGTAGAGATGGAAGCAAAAGTAAGAACAGCCAATTTTTTCCAATGTTGAGTGTTATCATTGTGACATGAAAGGGCATATAAAGAAATATTGTCGACAACTGAAGAGGGAAAATAAAAATAATAAAGGTAAGGAAAAGAAGAATGATGATGGTAATGCGCAGATAGAGTTGTTGCAGCTACCTAGGATTTCCTTATCTTATTTGATGGTGATGTTATCAATTTAGCTACACAACAGAGCAATTGGGTGATAAATGGTGGCGCATCAATTCATGCTACATCTAGGAGGGATGTTTTTTCATCCTACATATTTAGTGACTTCGATAGTGTGAGGATGGGTAATGATGGATCAGCAAAAGCCGTTGGTATTGGTGATGTGCACTTGGGACCAGGAATGGTACTACACTAGTTTTGAAAAATGTGAAACATATCCATAATATTCGCATGAATTTAATTTCTATAGGTAAGCTTGATAACGAAGGTTTCTGCAGTACCTTCTACAATGGCAAATGGAAGCTTACTAGAGGCTCAATGATTGTAGCTAAGGAGGAGAAGTGTTCCTTATTGTATTTGATGCAAGCAATGACTATTGATTATGCAATAAATACAGTGATGATGAGAAGAGTGTTGAATTATGGTATAAGAGACTCAATCATATTAGTAAAAAGGGATTGATGCTTTTGGCCAAGAGGAATCATATTTCTAGTATAAAGAATGCACCTTTGAAAAGATATGTTCATTGCTTAGTAGAGAAATAAGTTAGAGTTTCCTTTAAAGCATCTCAATACTCAACGAAGCCAAATATACTTAACTTGGTATATTCTAATGTATGTGGTCCTATGAATACAAAAACATTTGGAGGTTCCTCATATTTTGTGACATTTATAGACGATCATTTCGAGGAAAACTTAGGTCTATACATTGAAGACTAAAAATCAAGTGTTGCAAATGTTTAAATAGTTTCATGTCCTTGTTGAAAGAGGAACTGGTAAGAAGTTGAAGTACATCAGGACCGACAATGTAAGTGAGTATTGTGGACCTTTTGATGAGTATTATAGAAACCATGGTATTCGACATCAAAAGACACCTCTGAAGACTTCTTAGTTGAATGGACTAGCTGAGATAATGAACAGACACACTAGTTGAGCGGGTGAGATGTTTGCTTTCACAGTCACAGTTGTCGAGATTGTTTTGGGGTGAAGCATTAAGCGTAGTTGAGCATGTTTTGAATCTCACGCCATGTGTCCCTTTGAATTGAAGTCCCGGATAGAATTTGGTCAGATAAGAAGATATCTTATGATCACCTGCGTGTCTTTGGGTGTAAAGCTTTCATACAAGTTCCTAAAGATGAGAGATCGAAGCTTGATGATGTTCATGAACAGCCGTCAGAAACAGAAGTTCCTACAAAGGTTCCTGTAAAGGTTTCCCTTAGAAGATCTACCAGAAATCGACGTTCTTCCACGCGATATCATATTGATGAGTATGTGTTACTGACTGATTGGGGAGAGCCAAAGAGTTATGAGGAGGTCATGGAAGCTGAACACAAAAGAGAGTGGGTTGATGCAATGAAACATGAAATGAAATCATTGCATGAAAACCACACTTTTGACCTTGTCAAGTTGCCTAAAGGGAAAACCGCACTGAAAAATAAATGGGTTTATAGAGTGAACAAGAAGAACACACCTCACGACTACGTTACAAAGCGAGACTAGTTGTCAAAGGGTTCAGTCATAAGAAAGGTGTTGACTTTTATGAAAGTTTTGCTCTTGTTGTGAAGATGTCTTCTATACGTGTAGTTATGGGTTTGACAGCGAGCCTTGACTTGGAAATTGAGCAGATGGATGTAAAAACTGCATTTTTACATGGTGATTTAGATAAAGAAATTTATGTGTAACAATCAAAGAAATTTTAGGAGAAAGGCAAGGAGAATCTTATGTGCAGATTGAATAAAAGTCTTTACGAGTTTAAACGGGCACCGAAGTAATGGTACGAGAAGTTTGAGTCAGTTATGAGGAAGCAAGGCTTCAAAAAGACTACTTTTGATCATTGCGTATTTGTACAAAAGTTTTTTGATAATGACTTTATTATATTGTTGCTTTATGTTGATGATATCTTGATTGTTGGCAGGAATATTTCAAGAATTGACACGTTGAAGAAACAGTTGAGCAAATCCTTTGCCATGAAGGATTTTGGGCCAGCAAAGAAAATGCTTGGAATTCGTATAACACGAGATAGAGTATCCAATAAATTGTATATGTCTCAAGAGCATTACATAGAGAAGCTGCTTGAAAGATTCAACATGAGCAACGCTAAAGCAGTAAGTTATCATCTATCCAATCACTTTAAACTGAGTAACAAGCAAAGTCCTTCTATAGATAAAGAGAAGGAAGAGATGAGCAGGGTTCCATATACTTCAGTAGTTGAGAGTTTGATGTACGTCATGGTATGTAGTAGACCGGATATTGCCTATGCTATTGGTGTTGTTAGTCGATTTATGTCGTCCAATCCGGGAAAACAACATTAGGAGGCAGTAAAGGAGATCATGAGATATTTACAAGGTACTTCCAGTTTGAATCTCACTTTTGGAAGTGGAAAGCCAGTGTTTGCCAGTTACACTGATTCATATATGGCAGAAGATTTAGATAACCGAAAGTCTACTTCGGTCTATTTGATGACATTTGCAGATGGTACAGTGTCATGGCTATTGCACTTTTCTACGACTGAGACAGAATATATTGTAGCAGTAGAGACATGCAAGGAGATGTTGGGGATGAAGTGATTTATATAGGAGTTCGGTTTCAAGCAACAACAATATGTGATATTCTGCGATAATCAGAGTGCTATTCATCTTGGTAAGAATTCAACATTTCATTCGAGAATGAAACATATTGATGTGAGGTATCACTGGATAAGAGATGCTTTCAATGTTGAACTGTTTGAACTTTAGAAGATACATAGTGATCGTAATGGATCCGATATGTTGACAAAGAATCTAGCTTGAGTTTTGTGGTTCTATTGCTGGAATGACAATTTCCATCACACAGTGAAAATGGGGAGATTTGTTGGGTATTTTCTAGGGGTGTAATTGGTTCGGGTCGGAAACTGAACCGACCCGAAACATTTTGGGTCAAACCCGACCGACCCGATTTGAATTCGATTTTTTTTCCTCACATCTCTTCCGTCTTCTCCTCCTTCACCCTTCTAATCTTAGGGTCTTCTTTCCTTCTTTTACATGAACCCACCAAATCTAAACCCATAACTCCAAAATCCATAGTGTCTTCTTAAATCAGACCCCCAATTCCCATTATTCCTCTCCAATAACCACACACAAAACTCCCTCAAAATTACCCAAAATTACCCCATCAGCATCCACTTTTTATTTATAGCAACAAATTCCTTAACTCCCATTCCAAATTTCAAAACCCTAATTCCCACAATCTCTTTTTCTCTTTCTAACTCCATGGATGCCCATTGCAACCCTGTTTTAACTTGGGCTTATTTCTTGCAAGCCAAGGTCAGTTTTTCCTCAATTCTACCTCAATTTTTGTGGGTTTTGTTTCTGATTGTTTGTTTTTAGCAGAACATTGACGAATTGAGGCATTCTCTTCTATGCACCACTGTAGAGCTGGAGCAAACTAGAATTGCGGTCTAGGAGGAGCTCAATAAGAGGGACTACCAGATTTCACATCTCAAAGATCTGCTCACCCAAGCCATTAGAGAACGCGACGAAGCCAACCACAAATAATCGTGAAGGAGGTTGGTAAAGAGGGCCACCGGTGGATTGTTCACCACCAGTGGATAGATAGATTTCACATCTCTCTATCTACTCACTGTCGGTAAAGAGAGCCGCCGGTGGATTGTTCATGAAGAGAGAGGAGGTGGATGCCTGGGTTGAGTCGTGAGGGAAATGGGTAGGGGGAGGGGCAGCGTAGGTTGTGAGGCGTGAAAGGAGGGAGGCTGCCTATAAATTGGGTATGAAACCCTAATGTCGGTTGAAACCGAACCGAACTCAAAAATATCGATTCGGTTGAACCGACTCGGTTCGGGTTGATTTTTTGAGTCAGTTCGATTTCTTTCACTCCTAGTATTTTCACATCTGTGAAAACCCAATATTTTAAGGCCCACATGGGCCATTAGTTTCTAGATTTATATATATATTATGCAGCCGCATATATCAATAAGAAGAGAGAAAGGGAATAAAGCAGCACGCCGATCGAGGAGGAAATCAGACAATAAAAAGAGAAAATAAAAACCTTCTGTATAGTAGCGTTTTTTGCACGATTGGAGGTTGATCCATTGTCCGATCGAGATGAAATCTTGACAGCATGTTCAAAATACGAGGGTCTTCAATCTGAACGGTGGAGATTTCTTTTGAAGTTTCCTACAGTTAGATACAGTGGGTAGATGTGCCACTTTTTAAGTGATATCTTTCTAATTTTTCTTCTCTGGTTTATTCCCCTGTTTGCCGAGATTTATTGTCTTGAGATATTATTATTGTATGCCTCTATTTGTTGCTAGGGAGAACTTGATGTAGCCCATTATTGATTATAGTGGAGATTTTTTATTTCGATCCGTGGTATTTTACTCCTCACATTGAAGGGATTTTTCCACGTTAAAATTGCTTGTGTCCCGTGCTTGTTTGAATTATTATTTTTACTTGCTATTTCCTATTAGGTTCATACAAGAGATGATAATTGGTCCATAAAATTAAGTGTTTATCCCAACAAAGTGGTATCAGAACCAACAAGTGGCACTTTGTTCGAGACTAGTGGGCTCTCATTCCCAGCCAGGAGTAGATGAGTTGCATGACTATTCGAGACAAGATACAAGTGAGATTTTGTTCGAGAGGAGGATTGTTGGATTTGTAAGGAGTGTAAACAAAGATGAAACTGTAAAATAAAACTGTATAAAAATGAAATTGGAGTACAAATAATATTTACAAAAAAGAAAAAGGACCAACAAATTATAAAAGGATAATAAAAAATATCATACTATGGCTTGACTCTCTTATGATGGTCCCCAGTGGAGTTGCCAAGCTGTCGGACAATAAATATCAAATAAAATTAAAATGACCAGGATGAAATACGGTATCTACAGTTTGCCCCCCTTTATACATCCTTACAATATTAAAAGGTAGACAAAAGACTAGATAAAGTATTGGACGGTTGCATTTTACTTTTATTTTATGAAGGTGATGGCTTGATTTGTTACGACCCAACTCTAGGGCAAGGTTTGAGAACACTGGACTTCGATGGTCTCGAGCTGCAACCTCCTTTATCACTAAGTGGTCATTTAGAGGCCTTAGCTGGTGATTCGGATTGTTTCCCTCTCTACGATGAAGCTTATCCCTGATCATGTCACTGGTCGATCTTGAACCCTGTTACTTTGAGATCATATATAGTATTCAAAGTTTGCCTCGATTTGATACTGCTATCGCTGCTTGCATCGAAACAGTGCTTTACCCCTAGATGTCCAATCACAACTATTTCACCTCAACGCATTTCACAAAGAATCAGTTAGCTCTGGGTTTGAGTGGCATTTCACCCCTAAACGTAACTCATCAACATCAAGACAAAACAAAGGATTGGAAGTAAATGAAGTCTTGCACAACCAACACAACAAATAAACTAAATGTTGTCAATAATTTGGAATGGAAGACTAGACTAGAATCTTTTTACTAAACGTCTTGAGCCAACTCAGAGAAACGATGAGATATATGAGATGAAATCTTGAGAAAACAATTATCTATTTTTAAAAATATTATAAAACAATGACACTTTAATATTTTATTTCAATCATATCCTAATTTCTTACCTATAAATGTCCAAAAAAAATTTAATCTCTTATTGTTCAAGAGATTTATCTTTTGTATGGTACTTACTTGTTTGTTTCCCTTCTTTAAATATATAGAAAGAGAATTCTTAAGCCCTAATTTCATATTGGTCTAATAAAAGCTCTTTGCTTTCTTGCTTTGTGAACTCTTATTCTCACACAAAAACGATTTATTTGCCTATATCTAACAATATTCTTGTTCTTTGCATGATTGAGTTTATGAGACAGTTTAACTTAAAAAGACAATACTTTGAAATACTTTTTTTATTTGTCTAAAGTATTACATGGCATATATACCTTCGATATCTTCAAAATAGCCTATCAAAGCAATATGGTTGAGAACATCTTTGTGCCTGCTCCAATTTCTTTTAAATGAACATATCAAGCCTTGATTATCCTTGCCAAGATCTCTTACAAGTGAGCTATCCAATCTAATACGGATTAGATATTGTGTATAAACCTCAAAATCCCTTGAAATGAAATCACCAATCCTAGTATGCATGAGAGCTCACTAATTTGACATAGTTGAGATAATTCTTGTATAAATCTCAAAAATCATTTTCAATTGAGCTTACCTATCTTGATAGTCCTTGCATCTGTCCATAATTCCCTTCAAACGTGCTCACTAAATTGCTTATTTTTGCATCTATCCAAAAATCACCTCCAATTGAGCTTTCCAATATGACATTTGAGATCATTATTGTATAAATCCTAAAATATCTTTCAAATGAGCTCACCAGCTTGATACGAGTGTGAAGTTGTACTTGCACATATCTCAAAACCTCTAAAAGATTAACATCAAATGAAGGCATTAGGAAAAAAAGGTTAAAAAAAAAAAAAGAGAAAGAGCTCATCTCTTGCTACAGGAATAAACTTTTATTTGTCATGACTTTCTTGATAGATCTTGATTAACAAAAAAAAATAAAAGTAAACAGGATGGTCATCATGTTACATTCTCCCATGAAAAGATAAAAAAATCGTTGGTTCATCATACAAAAATTAGTTACTCATTTTTGTGCAAGCAATTTCGCATTAAGCATGAATAAATTTTTACTCGAATAATTTTTTTGTGCATAATACTATTTACGCATTTTTGTGTAAAATTGCATTGAATTTCATAAAAATAAAAAGAATTTTGCAAAAACAACAGAAATCTTAGTCAAAATCACTTTAAAATTTAAGTGTTTAACACACATCATGAGATACATTCATAAATCATATTTTACCCTTTGTGCATAGTAGACTAGCTTTGTCCTATCATACATATGCATTATCACTGGTGTCATTGGAAACAGTTAGCTCAAATTCATTTAGTCATAACTAACATGCATCATGAGTCTTATGCGTAAATTACATTCACCATTTGTGTATTCATAGACTAGCCTGATCTTTAACATATATATGCACTATCGCTAACACCAATAAAAGCAGTTGGCTCAAGTTTGTTGGTTTGGTCATATCAAATTTATGGTACATGAATTATCATGAATCACAAGCATTTCCTCTTTTGCATTAATCAAGAATAAATTTTACTTTAATTTTTTTTCATATATGGTATTGTGGCAAATTGAAACCCAAAAGAAGTCATTTGTTTTACATGCATCATTAAAATTCCTTTTTTTTTAAAATAAAAAATGTCAACGTTATTTGTCAACAAAATATTTGTCAGCATAGCTTTCCTTCAAAGCAATTCTCATGTTGCATTCATCTAGCTTTAACATGCATATGCATAATAGTTATATATTGCATTCAAAATCTAATCCATTATTTGAGTCAAAGCAAAATTAGATACATTGTCAATATTTTATTATTTTTCAATATAAAAATATTTTGCTCATTACTTATCATTGCAAACATTGGGGCAATGCACATATGCAGATACATGCATATAATTTACACACGTCATTGACATGATATTATGCACTTGCATGAATACTAGAGTGTTAGTCAATGCTACTTTGTCAAGTCTATATTTGATGCATTTTGAAATTTTCTATTAGGAAGATTTCTAAACCCTACAATTAGGTAGCAGCCTTCATAGGAATCGACATTGCCTCAATTGTATTTCAACATTTGGGTTAAATCCAACTCAATCCAAGATTGAGGTTGGAGCTTGTGGCAAACCCAAATTCATTAAATCAAACTCGTTCCAAGATCGAGGTTGAAACCCTATTAAGCAAGATCAATTGCATTTTAGTTTAATCCAACCTAATCCAAGATTGAAGTTGAAGCATGCACCAAGTCTATGTTCATTAAATCAAACCCGATTCAAGATCAAGGTTGAAGCCTTTCCAAGCAAGGTCATTGCATTTTGGTTAAATCGAACCCAATCCTAAAACTGAGGTCAAAGCCTGCGTTTATCCAGATTCATTGTTTTCGATCCCTGCCCTAGAGCTGAGGTCGAAGTCAATTTCTCAAACTTCGTTTTCAAACCCAGTCCTAAAACTGAGGTCGAAGCTCTACTTCTCCATATCTGTAAGTTCCCTCTTTCTGTCTAGCCACCTTCTGTCCTCTTCCACCGATTTCTTTTTCACCCTCGACCTTTTCATCTACCTCTTTCTATATTTTCTCAAACATTAGGTAAATCGGTCCCAGTCTTAGAACTGAGGTCGAAGCCTGCATCAAGGTCCAATGATTTTCGAGCCCTACCCTAGAGTTGAGGTTGAAGTCTTTTCTTGCATTTTGGTTAAATCGAACACAACCCTAAAATTGAGGTCGAAACCTGCATCCAGCCAAGTCCAATGTTTTTCGAGCCCTACCCTAGACTTGAGGTCGAAGTCTATTTCTCAATGTTTTTGAACCCAGTCTTAGAGTTAAGGTCGAAGTTCTATTTCCCCATGTCTGCAAACTTCCTCTTTCTGTCTAACCACCTTCTGTCCTCTTCCATGGATATATTTTTCTCCCTCATCCTCTTCATCTATTTCTTCCTATATTTTCTCAAATGTTGAGTAAATCAAACCCAGTCCTAGAACTGAGGTCGAAGCCTACGTTTATCCAAGTCCAATGATTTTCGAGCCTTGCCATAGAGTTGAGGTCGAAGTCTTTTCTTGCATTTTGGTTAAATTGAGCCTGGTCGGCCTAGAACTGAGGTCGAATCCTGCGTTCATTCAGAACCAATGTTTTTCAAGCCCTGCCCTAAAGTTTAGGTTGAAATTTATTCACAAATGTTGGTTAAATCAAACTTAGTCCTGAAACTTCGATCGAAACCTAAATGGTTAAATCAAACTTCGACCTAAGTTTATCCAGGTCCATTGTTTTTCGAGTCCTGTCCTAGAGATGAGGTCGAAGTTTATTCTCAAACTTTTGTTAAATTGAACCTAATCTTGAAACTAAGGCTGAAGCTTGAGACCATCGAAGTCCAGTAGTCTTGAACCCTGTCCTAAGGTTGGGTCATATCAAATCAAGTCATTGCCTTCATCAAATAAAATAAATTGTCACCGTTCAAATACTTTATCTAGTCCTTTGTCTACCTTTTAATACAGCAAGGATGTACAAAGGGAGCCAAACTGTAGATACTGTATTTCGTCCGAATCATTTTAATTTTATTTGATATTTGTTGTGCGACATTTGTTATTTGTTATTAAAAATATAAAAACTAAAAATAACAAAAACTAAAATAATATTAAATTGAAATTGAAATAATGAATTTAGAGATGAAAGTAAAAATAGAAAATAGATTTTTTTAAATATATAAATATTTTTCTTTAATTTCTCTTAATATCTTTCTCTCACTATTTATCTCTTTCTCTCTCCTTCACTCTCCCAGTTTTACGTAACTTCTCCATTTCTCCCAACAATATCTTCCTCTATCTCACATCCTCCCTTTTCCAAACAATTTTTCTTCCTCTCACTCAAATCTCTTTCCCCACGTTCTCCCCCATCACATCCTTCTTCTTCCTCACCAATTTCTCATTATCTCCCTCATTCTTTATTTCTTCCTCAAAATTCTCTCATTTTCTCACACGTAAAGGAGTATTTTATCGTTCCTTTCACTCTAAGTTTGATGGGCCTATTTAAATTGGTTGATTTTTCTTGTATACAAGGGAGAAGGAAGAAACACACAAAGACATGGAGAGAATAGGCAGAGATTTTTATCGTATCTTTCCATCTCTCAAAATTTCCTTTTAACAGAATTTCTTTCTTTATTATCTCTCCTACATTTTCAAGCCCCCACTCATTTTTTATTTCAACTCAACATCCATTGGAAGGGGAGGAGAAAGGAGAAGTGGCACCATACAAAATATAGGGAGGGAAAATATCATAAGTATAGCTTTTTGAAGTCTCAGTTTGTCTTTCAACGAAAATTTGGTTTTCGTATCCTCCAATTGTTGCATTGATATTCCACGTCTCTCCTAACCCAAACACATTATTCAAAGGTTTGAAATCTCATATGTTTTCTAGTTTCTTTTCAAATTTTGCCAAATGTATATGTGTTCTTGATATGGGAGATTAATTTAGCATTTTATTTTAGGAAAAGAAATTTCTTGACAATTGTTGTGATTTGGTGGGTTGAACATATCTTCTCTGCATTATTATTTCCATTTTTTTCTCTTTATTTTTCTCCATTTATTTTATTTTATATTTTTCCATGTTTAAAAGCATGTTTAATTAATTTCACAAGCTAGTTTTGTTTAAACTCAATGTGTGAGATATTTAAAATCTAAACACTTGGAGATGGGTAGATATTTATCCATTTGAATTCTTGTTCACTGTCATTTTCATTTTTTTTTATAACAGAGGCCTAAAATTAATTGCTAGGATTTCAAATCATGATTTTATTGAGTAGTATATTTGTCTTTCAATTATGCTACTCCTTAAACCGTACAAAATCTCATGCAAAAATGTTTTCTAAATTTCAAAATAAATGGAAGACAAGAAATATTTAATTTTGACGTTGAGTAGTGTGCTTTTTGTTAAAATCCCATAATACATTAAATTCCTCCCAAAAATTAATTTTACAAAATTCCAAAAACTAATTTCTTAACAAACAACAAAAATTAAATTTGAGATTTTTTTTTAAACAATTAAATTTGATAATTAGTAGTATTCTCTCTGCGGATCTTTCTAAAATTCACAAATACATGAAAGTTCTCGGGAACAAAGTAGTGTTTCTCTATGGGTTATTTCTATAAATTGTTGGTTTTTTTAAGGTGTGAAAGAAGGTGGAACTTAAAAGAAATTATTCACATATACATTGTGAATATTATTATTTATTATTATAGTGTTTTTGTTTCTTTATTTTATTAAATTTTAATTTATCTTATTATTTCGTTAAAGTTACAAATATATGTGTTAAAGTTACATATATAACATATGTAAAAATGTTACATATGTGTTTAATTTTGAGTGGGGTTACTTGAGTATTCTCCTCCTCTCACAAGAATTTTCTCTTCTTTTTGAGTTGTTCTTCTTGTTTATGTTGAGAGCAAAGGTCTAAGAGTTCTGTCAGATTCGAGTAGTTCGAGGTTGCTGTTCTACCGGAGCTAGTCGTTGTATCCTGCTGACGATCGCTGTAGTCTGCTAGCAACTTGTGCAGAGCGAATAATTGTATTCAGGTCGGTGCTATTGAAACATGCATCGACTAATTTAATCAAGTTTGTGGTGTTCATCATATTGTCCGAATTTGTATTGTTGTAGCCAATTACGTTGTAATTTGTTTACCAGTGTTATTCAGTTTACATATACGCATATATTTACCCAACATAAATTCCATAAATACACGAAATTTCCCTAATTTCAATAATTAAAAGCAAATTTTCATTAAACATTTTAAAAATGAAATTTTCAAAAACCACTCTCAAGTTTTCTAAAAAATAAAAGAGAGATTAAGTAGTGTTTCCTTTTTTGAATTGATTAAATTCCTTAGACACATGAAATTTCCCTCAAAGATAAATTTTCCATATTTTGAATGACATTTATGTCACCCATAATTACTAACCCATGTTTTATATCTAAAATGTGGATTAATAAACATTGAACATTTAAAAATAAAATAAATAAACTTTTGTCGACCTTTAATAATTTAATAAATCGGATAATAAAAAATAAATTACTGGTAACTGTTTTTTACGGGTGTTGTAGGATGCTAACACCTCCCCTACACACAAATGACTTTCGAACTCAATCTGATTTATGTAGACCAATTTTATGTAGATCATTCTTGATCCAACCACTTAAATTTTATGTCTTTCTTCTTCTATGGTTGATATTGTTGGGAAATTGAAGACCCTGAATAATTTCCCCTTCCACAGAAATATCCAAACACAACCAAAATATATGAAAATAAGAAGAAAACTGTAAAAGCACAAGAATAACGACACAGCAGATTATACTGGTTCACCACTAAAGGCTACGTCCAGTCTCCACTCAGATGTGAGTAATTCACTAACAATTGTTTAAGGATTAGAATACAAAACTCTTCCCAAAAATATCCTCTAGAGGTCCCAACAAAAGCCCTCTACCTTCTAAGTATTATAACACACTATACTTAGGTACAGGAATGAAAAACACTCACTAAACCCACTGGATACAGAATCCTTTTCAACACTGCCCACAACCACTCAAGTCCCTACTATTTGGATTCTGTACAAATGAAACCTTGACATAATGGTTCTATTTATAAAAGGCCAAATATCTTAATTCTTATAGGAAAACAATATTGTAATCGTTATAAGACAACAATATCCTACCTGGTAGGAATTGGTAATAGTATTGAAAAATCCTTTTCTTCGTAGGATATGGATTTTCTGTTTTGGCTCCATAATCCCAACAGATATATGTCTTTATTTGCTTCCCAACGCTAGTTTTTCTGCATCTTACCATCAATCCCATCGCTAATTTTTTAAATAGTACTAAAAAAATCTAATAATAAGAACGAAATCATTTCTATAAGCACTCTCATACATTTTAGTTCATGGGATGTTATATTTTATGGGTATAATTATTACACATGCACGTTCACAAATAGTTCATTAAATATAACAAGAAACCATGTCTATCTTATTCCTATAATGTTATTTACTTCAGGTCGTCAGAAGTTTGCAATCTCCCAACCACACTTATATCTACTTAATTGACTCTAGATGCTATCTTAAGAATATATTATTTGTCCCATATTTTTCTAATGACATTTTTGGCAAAAACACTTGAGCTCTTTTTTGTTCCTTTCCTTTAAATATATTTTTAATGGAATATTTATATCTGAATTTTAATTTGAGCTCTATTTTTTTTATACGACAGATTGATGGTATGCAGATTTGAACTTCCAACCTCTACGAAATGATTAGATGTCGATTATCGTTAGTTATGCTCATGTTGCATCTTTTAAATGTCTTTCCAATTACATTTTCATATTGTGATGGTGTGCCTGTGTCCAACAGCTATATTCTCAACTTGGAAAGTCTTATTAATTTATTGTTCTTTTGTATTTAAGAGAATTGTTATTTAATTGGTTTTATTTTATTTTATTTTTGTGAAGAATGTTTTCTCCTTATATCAATCTCATAGTTATGTATATGGTGGTCGTTGGAGTTATAGGAAATCAAATTCGTAGAGTAACTTTATTGTATTCTCTATCAATTTTTTTCTTGTAATGATATTGGTGTGTGTTATCAAATCTTAGTTGAAAGGACTTTTATGTAATTGAGAAAGTAAAGTTCTAGTGTTGTTGTTCTTATTATACTTTTTAGAAAACACATAAAGTATTGGGACAAGACACTTGTTGACCGTTTTTTGGCAAAATATTAGAAGGGCAAAAATCTGAAGTAACAAGTTCTTTTAAAGCGTGCCTATGATTTGATTTTTGGTTTTTGTTTATCCCAGTTAAAATTACTTTATACTTGGTATACTAACTCTATTTGTGAGTAGTATAAAGCTTAGAGAGTGTTTTAGGATTGAGGAGAGAACTTTACGTGATTATAATATGTATTCACATATTGAATTTTCTTTTCAAAGATTGGAAATAAGCAACAAAACTATTTTCAATCTCCTTCGGTCCATCTTCCATTTTGATTCTAATTCCAAAAATAGAGTTGCAAGTCTTGCGCATAGTGGCCTTTTTTGGAACCATTTGGTGTTACAGGCTCCCCATTTTAGCCAATCTTCCCCACGTTGTTTCCAATAGATTTCTTCCAATTCTAGAAGGCCCGCGACATCTTCAAGGACATGAATAATAGTGAAATCAATAGGAGTAGACTGACTATAAGCTTCCATAATGGCTGCTTTATGGATTTTAGTTTGCTTGAAAAGCTCCCTAATGTTTGAACGCCCTCAATCCCGAAGAGCCGATGAGCAGGCGTGTATACTATCAGAGAAAGAATAGTAGAGATCTATGTTGGACCAATTTCCCTGTTCCGAAATTATTTGTTCACAGGCTGGATTTGCAACCCAGCATTCTTTAAACCGAAATGGTTTCTGATAATTCCTCACTCGAGTTGGTGGGGGCAAGATATTCAGAGCAATTGCACAATGGTCCGATTTTGACCAAGGAAGATGAGTAACAGCAGCATCTGGAAAAGAAAAGAGAAAGGAATCATTACGTAGAAAGCGGTCTAACATTTTCCAAAGCTGGTCACCTGCAAATATGTTATTACATCAAGTGAAGTTGCTTCATGTAAACCCCATATTAGTAAGATAACAGAAGTCCACTACATTTCTAAAAGCCTCAATTTGTGGGGAGTCACAAGAGGAGGTGAAAGAGGCTTCATAGCTCCAAATAATAGCATTCATATCACCCCTAATTAGCTATGGAGAGTCATTCGAGTTATATAAGACGTCTTAAAAGCTCCCATGCTATATGGTGTTTATGCATAGTTGGATGTCCATAAAAACCTATAAACCTTCAAAGTTTATTGTTTATGCAAAAAATATGACGGGGTATGACCTGGTCAAGGTCGGCCACAAGGAGAGCTCGACCTACTCCAGGTATGACCGTCGGGAGAGCATGACCTCCTTTTCAGGTATGACCGCAGGAAGAGCTTGGGTTTCCTTGGAAAGGGGTGACCAGCTCAAAGGGTCAAGGTCGGCTGATTGGGATGAACTGGTGTCGGGAATGAGCTGAAAGGCCACTTGGCGAGGAAAGACCTGCACAAGGGAACAAACACTCTGATGCTGAAGTTAGTTTTGAGTCCGACCTTAGTATGGAGGCCGAGCTAGAATACGATACCTGACTGAAGAGTGAAGTACCCTATTTATAGGCTGAGGTACCCGATAAAGAATCCGACCGGCAGTTGAGCATGTCGGGACCAAGGTCGGCCTGTCGAGGGAGCTATTCCAGTTCATACTCTTGTCATCTGGAATTTGACTAAGTATGGAAGGTCATTCCTCCCTTGAATGATCTTCAGAGAAGACTTTCAGATCGGCCTTTAGGGAAGGCCTCAGGTCGGCCATTAGGCAAGGCCTTCGGGTCAGCCCTCAAGGGAGCTCTTT
>NW_019104500.1:122215-141747 GCF_001995035.1 Momordica charantia | reverse complement strand
TTTTGCCTTTTTTAAATTCTCAAAATGAAAAGAATTATATATTTACATATATATGAAGTCAGTGATGTAAAATTTTGCCCATTCCTTTGAAGATTTCTAGCTCCGCCTTTACTCACCTCATTATTTTCTCTAAACTAAATAATAAACAAAATATCTCAATAAACTTCTTTTTGTTTTTCAAAAATTTCGAGAAAATGTAGCTATGGGACATGCTTTGTATTTAATGCATAGACTTTTCTAAAATTAAGTACTACTACTGTCTTGTCAATATATCCAAAACTTGACGTGCTCTTAATGGCATTTTATAGCCATATTTTTTAAAAATTAGTTATTAGTTTTACCTTAGAATAAAATCGTTGAATATGTATTTCAACTCGTTAAGACATTCAATGTTGGATAAAACGTTACTATTACTCCATTCTTTTTTTTTTAATATAAAATGTATATGTAAATTTGAGCTCACGACTTCTTTATCAGAGATAATTACTAAAAAAAATATTGAATTAAAAAAATGTAGGTTCTAATGATTATCATCGTTATTATTAAAAATCTACTAAAGGATCATCCATAGCTCTTACCTAAAATATTAACTAATTATTGTTTCAAAAATTAATCAAAGAAGCCTTGAGAAATAGGGAAGAAATGAGTGTCAATTAGGGAAGGAAGAAAAAATTGGGTTAAAGTTATTCTTGTTTCTCATAGGTTTTTGATTTTTTGTTCCATATTTCCTAAAAAATAGATATAGAAATATTTTTGGGTAATTTTTTCTTGTTTCTTGTTCTTTTATTTTATTTGAAAAAAGAAAAAGAAACATGTTCGATAATCATTTTTTGTTACTAAAAAATGAGAAACGAGAAACAATAATCATTATTAAAATGTTTATATTTCTAAAAAATTGAAAACAAAAGCAGAAAAAAAAACGAGAATGTTACCAGAGGAGTCTTTTGAGGAAAAAAAAATTTAGCAATGGAGGAAGAGTTTTCATCCTCAAAGGTAAGAGACCTATTGAGTAATCAGTCCATAAGTTTGGTTATTGTCTTAGGTCTCTTTGTTTGTCTCTTCCCTCCTTTGTTTAGCCTTAACCTTAATTTTGTCAATTCGTCATGAGAGAGGCCTCAAATTTCATCTTATCATGTGTTTTTGTTTGCTTACCCCTAAAAAAATTTGTTTCCTCATGTTAGGTGATGAAAATAACGAACCAATGATTAAGAAGAGCTAATTATTGGATATGGTATAAAGTATCGGATCTTTTTTCGAAGAGTAATAGCTGTACCAAAGATATAGCTCAGCCAAAGATATAACTCGACCAAGAATATAGCTCGGCCAAAAATATAGTTAAGCCAAGAATATAACTCGACCAAGAATATAATTCTGCTAAAGAATATAACTCGATCATCTTCTGATTCGAGCTGAATCTATATCATGTTACCACGTGTAACCGCTCTTCAATCTCTATTCAACTCTAAACTCACCATATCACTGAATTCACACAAAGGATTCACGCGACCTGCACTACTTATGTAGGTATGCAATTTTGATGACTTTATCTCGAGATGGTGAATCCTTCCTATTGAGATTGACTTGGTGTCGAAGTGTCTACTTCATTTGTGTAGGTTTTCCTTTACATACATTCACTCACATCATAGATTGGCAAAACTCCATCATCAATTCGCCTCATTCCCTCATAGGTTGGTCATGCTCTTTTAGGTTTGCTCGTTCAGTCAGGAGGTCAGAATTTGACATTAACACCTCCAAAATATTTTGATCGAGAAATAATATATAATTTTAATCTGTTAAATTGTTCCCCAAAATGATTTCATTTCGACTTTATTTTTTTTACATCTAGAAGACGGGTTGTTTTGAACAATTTTAAAAGTTATGGATTAAGATGAGACATTTGGAACAATAAAAGTATATAATTTAAATTTGTCCCAAGTTTAGAACTGCAATTAAAACCAACCTATATAGGCCCACATGCACCTCTATTTTTAGAACTTACCATCACGTTACACTTCCACTCCCTTTTAATGGAACAGTTGACATAATGTTTTAATACAATTTTATACGTTGAGAGACTTAAATAAAATTTTTGAAATGATAAGAGCATGATTCAAATCTACCCAAAAAAAGATTAGAGATATTTTTATGATTTAACTTATTTTTTAGTTCAATGCGGTCGTGAACTTGAGCTCAGTTCAATTGATTAAGACACTTATCTAGGATTAAAAAGATCGTATCTCATGACTCAATTCATAATATTTATTGTTAAAGTGCGCATAACTCAACGGCAATTGACATATATTTCAAACTAAAAAGTTGTGAGTTTGATCCCCCACCACTACATGTTGCACTTAAAAAAAATGAAAATATAGTATATTCAATAATGTTACGTAACTTTTTTTTAGTACAACAAAAAAATAGGAATTACAGACTAACAACTATATAATTTGAAGCATATTTTACGGTTTTTATATTCAAGTAAAAATTATGGTTAAAGTAAGCACATCTCAACAGTAATTAATATATATTTCCAACCAAGAGATTGTGAATTCAATCCCTCACACTACATATTGTACAGAAGAAAAAAGAAGTAAAGTAAAAATTAATCAGACACATATTGGAGACGACTATTACATATTGAAATTGTCAACATTTAAAAAGTTAGGTCATTTGTCACATAATACCAAAAATAAATTCAATAAATGATGCCCAATTAGAAGAGATCGACATCAACTTTGAAAGTTCAAAGGCGACTTAAAAAATTCAAGGAGAAAAAATAGTGTCGTAATAAATTTAATTCATAAAGGAGATTTTTTTTTTAATGAAAATTAAGATTATTTACAAATAGTTGTTTTATTTCTTTGAAATTAATTTGGGTTTTTGGAAACTAAAACACAACGTTACAAAATGGTGCTTTTACTATTTAAAATCAAAATTAATTCTTTTGTTATTTTCATTTCATTTTATTGAAAAGTAATATTGAATTCTTAATTAAATTTCAAAAGAAAAACGAAATAAAAGAAAAACTCTTTTGTTCGTTCTACAATTTAGAAAGAGTAAAAAAAAATTATAAAAATAAGTTAATAAAGCTTTCCAACTAAACCTGCACTATTATTCAAATTAATAAAAATAAAATAAAATTATTCTCACCATATTTGAAAATATTTTTACCTGATATTAAAAAATTAAAAATTAAAAATTAAAAATCTGAAAACTGTGTTTAGTAATAAATTTATAAACATTTTGGTGGATTTTTTTTGAAAGAAAAAACTGTTTATACTTTTATTACCAAACTTTTAATTTCATCCATTTAATGTTGGATAATTATTGTAAGATATATACCGCTCAAAATTCACCTCTTTCAACTAAAATATAATTTTAGTGTTGTTCTTTTAGAAGGGTATCTATTTTGAACAAAATTTCAATTTTATAATCTATTTTTTTTAGTAATACAGGTGGAGATCTGGATTTGAACTCAACACTTGTTTTTTAGAGGTAGCTATCTTTTTCTTTTCCTTAAAAAAGGTTTGCTTTATATTTTATTTTTAATTATTTAATATTCCATTAAATATCAAGAAATATGTTTAAGTTACACATTTTAATGAAAAGTAAGTATTGATATTATTTTATGTTTTAAATATTTAAGTTGTTTAAATCTGATCTCAGTTAAAAATAAAAGAAAATAAAGAAAGAAGCGAGAAAAACACTATCTTTTCAAAAATTTTAAAAATAAAATAAACATCTTTTGTTTTTTTACTACTGGACACCGGAGGGCTCGAATCTAGATCTTGGGTGTCAATACAGGAAGGTGCAAATAAACATCTTTTTTATTCACAAATTACAACTGATAAAACGAGTTATTATTGTTTACAATATAGTATCCATTATTTTCGAAAACATAAAAACAAAAATGGATCACAGACCAAACCAAAACTCTAAATTTCAAACTTTTTTTTAAGATTCAGTTAAGATTTTAGAAATATTATTTGAAAAGAAAATTAAAAAAAAATGAATATTGTTTATGCAAGGATATGCACAACAAGTGTATTTCTGATTGTAGCTCGAGCTCGGCCTCCGGACCRATCTGAATACTTGGGCGGACCTGCACAAAAAGGTGAGCACTCCGACGATCAAGTCAGTATAGGTCGGATTCCCAGTTTAGTTCGAGGTCAGAAATCATCGTACCTGATCGTGGAGTGAGGTCCTCTACTTATGGGTGGTAGTCCCGCTAATCTCGCGACGGTTACACCCGATAATCTCGGGACGGTCGGTTACACCCGGTAATCTCGGGACCGACGGTTACACCCGATAATCACGCCGCTGACAGTAGCTCACGTCGGCCCCCACCGAGCTTTCCGGTAGATCGGACCTGGGCCAGGTTCACCTCGGCCCTCATACTTAGCACCTGTCAACGCTAGTGGTGCTGATCTCGGCGGTTCGAGCTGGGCATGACTCATGAGCCATCTTGGAGCACCAATAGCGGTCCTCCACGTGTCCAGGGTATTCTCTTCCCCAAACAAATATATTTATATATTTTGAGTACGAGGGTGAGGATTTAAAAGCACGACCCAATAAAAGATCATACTTAGTCAGTAATTGACATGTACTATTCGAGACCGGTTTAATTCCCAAATTGTTGTAAAAAAAAAACTTGTTTTTAGATTCAGCTAACATTTTAKAAATATTTTTTTTGAAAAGAAAATTAAAAATTAAAATATGTATATCTATATTTTTAGTAAAGCATCTTTGAAGGGGATTTCAACGCACCATTTTTAGTGAGTTATGCTTAGTTGGTATCAGTGTTCAAAATGTCGAGGTTCCGATTTTACGAACATGTCAATGTCGATGGAAACATCGAAAAAAGATTTTTTCCTTTAATGAAGATTGATGAAAATTATTTGAATATGTAAAGTAAACTTTAATTGTAAACTTTTGACTACTTTAGTATTTTTCATAATAGGATTTATTTGGAAATGAGATAATTACCGACTTGGTTTTCAAACACATTTCTAAATTCTAATTAACTCGTGCCTGTTTACTTTTTACCTACTTCTCTTTTCAAATTTGAATTTACACATTTTTCAAACACATTTTAAAATCAATCATCAATCCAACTTTCCAATCAAATTTACACAATTTTCAAACACCTCCACCTTGTGATTGTATCATTCATCCAAATTATCTACCAATGAGATTCATATGTGCTTCATATTCTACTCATTTGAGCAACTACCTTCAAAACTTTCAGTCTAAGATGACCGGGGATAACTATTGTAATTTATATTAAAGTTATCAAGATAGTGCATTAGATCCTCCGATATCATCTTTTTGGTATTAATTAAGCTACCTATTCTAGTTTATGTTTCACCACTATTTGTATATAATAATATTTTATTTTAAAAAAATTCTAAGATTATTTCAATCTTTATATATGTCAATATTTCACCTATATTGTTCAATTGTGTAAGTAAGGACTAGATTGGACTAGAAATTATCAATAAAGTAAATTCCAAATCTTATTAGTTATACTTTATACAGTATTAAAATTCGAATGTTTCATTGAATAGACTAAGATTATAATCATCGAGGTTGTGAGAAATTATAGACTATAGTGGCATAGTAAGAAGATAATGAAAATAAAATAACCTTAAAGAAGAAGAGGAGAAACAAAAAGACATGTCGACATTTTGACATGTCCACGACATGGGGGAAAATCGACTTTTCCCCCTATGTCGATGTCGACATGCTCAACACGTCGACATGTCCAGCGACATTTTGAACCCTGGTTGGCATAAAAAGTGGAGATATTGATGTACAAACTTGTTTTCTTTTTTTCTTTTTTTTTTTAATTAGATTGTTATAAAAAAAAAGATATATTGATAAAATATCGTAACTTTATTTTTATTTATTTATTTATTCTTAGAACTACATGTGGGTAGGGACTATAATTTACCACCTACTAGTCGAATATAAATATCTTTAACCTATTGAACTATACTCAGGTTTATCATAAAAGAAAACCACCAAAATCTTAAAACTTTATGATAGAGAATAATTTGAGAGCCAAGAGAAAAGTATTTTTTATTTGTTTGAAAATTATAGAGAATGCAATTTAGATAAGAATAAGGTGAAATAATGAATAAACATTAATGGAGGACTTTGACCAAAAAAATTTCCCTATCCCTTATCTTCCCCAGCCGAGAAAATACTGTATTTTATCTTATAATTTCTAGCAAGAAATTTGCAAGAGGAATTTTCATAACTTTCTAAGAAAATACCCTTAAGAAAATCTCATTTACTCCTCTTTCTCAATCACCTCACTCACTTTAATAAAAAATATATGGTCAAATTATAAATTTAATTAGGCTCTCAAATAACTTTGTCGTAATTTAAAAAATTTAAGCTATGTATTGTATTTTAAATTATGATTTTTATATTGTTATTATTGTTAATACTATAAATTGTAACATGATATGGACATTAGATGAAGGTTCTATGAATTTGGCACGATATGACGACATATGATAGAAGAAAGCTGACAATTAGATAAAACATAGTGGACACCAGATATACAAAGCTTCTATTTATGTGTAATATCGTTATAAAATTGGCCATTTTTTAGTAGTTAAGGACCCATTTGGTAACATTGCCATTTATTATTTCTTGTTTCCAATTTTATTAAGAAAAAGTATTTGACAACTATTCATATTTTTTGTTGCTAATTTGTTAGAAACATTCTTAAAATTGTATAAAATTTTTGGAAATTGTTCTTTGTTTCCAATTTTTTCAAAACATAAATACGAATATAGTTTTACATTATTGAGTCCATGGGTATTGGTCATGCAATTCTATATTTTGTGATCAGAAAATAAGAAACAAGAACGTTACCAAATAAGGTCTAATTTTTTTTCATCTCTTGCATAAATAAACCATGTTCGTCCAATATAATTAAGCATATTACATCACCATTTAAAGTAATAATGGAGACAAAACATAACTGAAAAATTTTAAAAGACAAAGAACTAAATAAACGTCACCACTGTCAAAGCAAGCATAGCTAAGCAATAATATAATTAACATATATTTCCAATCAAGAGTCATGGGTTCGATCATTGAAAAACCACCACTAAAGTTTAGATACCAAGTTTGCTAGTTTAATCAATTTTAAAGGTTTTTTTTTAATTATTAAATTGGAGTTTTAGGCTGCCAGACAATTAAGAATTCTAATGGGCTTATAATTATAAGTTATTGACCATTCCAAGTCTCCTAGAATGGAAGTCTTGGGATTTTTCCCTATAAAAGGGAAGCTAAGAAAGCATTATTCTCACCATCCAAAAGCCATCTTTTTTCTTTTGTTTCTAATATTTTTGTTCTCAATGGATAACCTCTATTCCATTATCTCCTTGTGCCTTCTTGCCTTCCTTCTTCCAAATCTACATTTAACAAGTACTTATCTCTCTCTCTCTCTCTCTCATCTCTTTTATGCACAATTCTATTTTTTTCTAGTTTTTATTTTTTATTTTTTCATGAAATGCTTCAAAAATTATTTGCAAAAAATTTGGAAGCAAAGATGATTTTTTTTTTTGTGGGTAATGATTTTTGTTTTCTTATTTCTTAGTTAAGTTATTAAACATATATCAAGTTTTTAAAACTTGTTTGATGATACTTTGTCAGTATGTTTTTAAATTTTTTTAAAATATAAATATATTTGAGTTTTCAGTCAAATTTTATAAAAAAAAACAAGTTTTTATTTTTTTTAGTTTTTAGATTTTGACTTAGATTTTAAAGTGTTTTAAAAATTAGGTAACAAAACAAAGAGACACGTAAGTGAATGTGGTATTTATAAGCTTAATTTTCAAAAAGAAAAAGTAAAAAACAATATAGTTATCAAACCAGCTCTTACTTTTTCATTTTCAAAAGTCACTTTTTAAAACCAACTCATTTATAAAAAAAACATTTTCAAATTTTTTGATTTGTTAAAATTAGAAAATAAAGAAAAATATTAGTAAATAAGCATCATTTAAAAATATTTTCAGAAAATAGGTAAAACAGTTATAATATCAATAAATAAATTACTAACTTTTTCCAAAACAAAAGACAATAGCAGATTTTTATCAACTATTTTACTTTTTATTTTTTGTTTTCAAAATACAACCTTGTTTTTCTTAAGGCAAAATATAAGCTTGATAAATAATCAAACCAAATAAACAACCCATACTAACTTAATTTGTTATCTTATTCAAAAAAAAAAAACCTAAAATTGTTATATTTTATTACATAAAAAATTTAAACCTAAACTAATATCTACATAACTGTAGCATTAGGTCCACTACCTTTAATTAACCTCGCCATCAAATTAACTCATAAGAAAATCCAAACGTATAACTTAAGAAACGCATTAAATATCTAACAATTCGAAACTGTACTATGTTCGAATTGAGATTAGCTTAATTTTGTTGTGGTGTTCCAGGTGCTCAAATCGGAGTTTGCTATGGGCAGATCGGAAATAATCTTCCACCCCAAAGAGAAGTTGTAGCTCTCTACAACCAAAACAACATAAGGAGAATGAGACTGTATGATCCCAATAGAGCTTCCCTTGATGCCTTAAAGGCTCCAACATTGAGCTCATCCTTGGCCTCCCAAATCCCGACCTCCAAAGAATTGCCTCGAGTCAGGGCGAAGCCAATGCATGGGTTCAAAACAATGTAAGAAACTTTGCTAATGTTAGATTCAAGTACATTGCTGTTGGCAACGAAGTCCTATCCTCTGACCCTGGCGCCGCTAGATTCGTCGGTCCGGCCATGCAGAACATCCAAAACGCAATTTCCGCAGCTGGCCTTGGCGGCCAAATCAAAGTCTCCACTGCCATTGACACCCGCGTTATCGGTGTGTCCTTCCCTCCCTCAGCCGGTGCCTTTAAAACCGACGTCCGAGGATTTATGGACCCGGTTATCCGCTTTCTCGTCGCAAATCGATCGCCGTTGCTCCTCAACTTGTACCCTTACTTCAGCTACATTGGCAACACGAGGGACATCCGTTTGGATTATGCCCTCTTCACGGCGCCATCGGTGGTGGTCACCGATGGCCAGTTCCGTTACCAGAACCTATTCGATGCGATTCTTGATTCGTTTTACGCTGCGTTGGAGAAGGCCGGTGGGGGGAATTTGGAGATCGTGATATCGGAGAGCGGGTGGCCTTCGGCGGGGGGTACGGCGACATCGATCGACAATGCGAGAACTTACAACAACAACTTGATTCAACATGTCAAGAGAGGGACTCCAAGGCGGCCCGGAAGGCCGATTGAGACTTATATCTTCGGCATGTTTGATGAGAACCAGAAGAGCCCTGAGTTCGAGAAGCATTTTGGTCTCTTCTCTCCAAACAAGCAGCGTAAGTACCCAATCAACTTCAATTGAGAGAGATGCATGCCGCCAATATTGCTATAGAAAGAAATAAAAAAGTTGCTCATAATCTCGTAATATTATGATCTTTTTAATAAATCCATGAACTACTCTATATATATCAAAAGAAATAAAGGTTAAACTTCAAATTTGGTTCTTTTAGATTGACTAGACTTTCAAGTTGTTTCTATGATTTTAAAGTTTTAATTTAATTTATGCCGTTTGGTCTCAAATTCAATTTCGTGTTTATGATTATTATATCATATGTTAAACCTCACAAATCATCTACGTTGTTTTTATATTTTGTACACTTTTCTTTATGCGTGGCGAATGAAAGACTAGCATTGATAAAAATTACATAACAAGAGACTATAGAAAAAACAATCTAATTGAAATAGCTCGATGCAATGTCATAATTATAAAATCAAAATGGTCATAATTATAAAATCAAAATGATTTAGACGCCCAAGAGGAAGCAGTGATTCTAATATCTTCCCAAAAAAAAGTTGACGAGCTTGCAACAGTCTTTGAAAATCCATCCAAATGCAGCAAAAAGATGGAGCTGAAAGCGTTTACTTTTTAAGATGTTATTACAATTACCTATATTCGTGGCAGATAGAGTTGATATTTTATCTCTTTGGCTGCATTAATTGAATATATTAGGGTTGAAGCTAAATTCGAGCATAGTTCAGAAGACACGTATAACTATTACCATATCAAAGATCGACGATTCAAGTATCTATATTCCACAATTGTTGAAGTTGAAAAAAAAAAATTATTTGAAGGTTTATGAATAAAAGATTTATGAAATTTAACTAGATGATGATAAGGATCCAATTGAAACTAAACTCACATCATGGTTGATTGCTGCCCACTGGACATTTAGTTACTAAATGGGTATTTTTTGTTGACGATTTTTCTCAGTACTCGAGCTCAAAATAAAAAATTTAATGGTTGAAATTTAAAATCTTTCATTTTCTGTCTACAATAAGGCACATGGCTAGAGAAGAAAATAGTTTTCTTTTCCAATAATTCTTCGCATCCTTTCTATAGAGAGAGATGATGAATGATGTCTTTTATTTTATTTTTAACTTTTGGTAAAAAGTTTATATAAAAAGTTTTTTTTTTTAAGTTATAAATATTTAGCCACTTTCTAATATATATATACATATATATATAAAAAGAAGTAAAACGTGAAATATGTTGACCTTTACTTATTTAGTAATATCCAAATTATCATTCTCTTTAATTTATTTTCTCTCCCACCCCCTCTCTCGCTTCAATTTGTTGTCCCTTTTACTTTTAAGTTATCTTTTCAAATCAAAACTCCCCATCCATGTTACTTCTCCTTTATTTAGGTGTTTCATTGTCTTTTTTTGGTTTCTTTTTTCCTTTTTTTTTCTTTTTATCTTTTTCTAATACAACTTTTATTTAAGTTTATGTATTAGAAAGTTGATAATTCACCTAAATAAATTTCTTAATATTCATTTTTATTCAATAAACTTCTCTATATTTCCCATTAAAAACGGTAATTAATTAATTAATTAATTATCAACCATAACAATTACAAGAAATCTAAAAGGTTAGAATATGAAAAACGTTGTTATTTAATTTATAAAATTTAATGATTTTCATTAATAATAATTAATAATTGAATTTCAAAAGTTTTGAAATTCCCCAAGATTGGAACTTTGTCACATGTACTCATACGAAAAGGCATTTTATTTCATCATTCTTGTAACAACCCATAATTAGTAACTCCTCATATGCTTCTCCTACCTCATGGTGTAATTCTCACCTAAAATCTTGAAGATAACTATTGAATGGACACGATCTTGATACGTGATCCCAACGATGATCTCTTAAAAATAAATATAAAAAAAATTGGAGAAACGAGAGGTACTGAACTTTTGAATTGAGAATAATTACTCTCCATAATCTATTATTGACAAAAACTTTGGAGTGCTAACTCCTTGTTTTGCAGGTTTTCTTCAAGTGTTCTTGGAAACATTAAGCAATTAATTATTTGGTCATTTTTTGGCTAAAACATTTGGCACGGTTTGTGGGAATGAGATAATCTTTGACATTACCAATTTAAATTAGAAAATTCGTTCCCTTTTCATTAAAAATTACATATGGCTGATAACGTATCCCAACAATCAAGCGTTGATGGAAGTCGTGCTTCCATTCGCTCAGGAAGGTGGGGAAGAGGACGCGTACCTTTGAATCTTAAAAGGAGTGAGGCCGGAAGGAATGCCCGCTATAATTCATCCCAATCAATGGGGAAGATGTAACAAGAAAGAACCGGGTTAAAGACTAAATTGAATGACATCATAGCAGAATTGGGTAGTGTTGCCCACCTGCAAGCTGAGATAGCAGAGTTAACTCTGACTTGCCTCAAGTCGAAAATAATGCAGGGCCATCGACGCGGTACCAACAATTAATAAATTCAGAAGATCAGCTAGTGATTGAAGAAGGTACCGGTTCACTTCTACAGCGAGACCCAAATAAGTGTAAAAGCCCAATAATTGAAGGGCAAACTCCCGTAAAAGGAAGATTGCTAGTAATGATGGAGGATCACATTATTGTGGTCCACTGTCGTTGCGTATCCACCACTCACGTGAAAATTGGTGTAAATGTACACAAAATATTTAGTTGTAGTTTAAAACAAGGTCGTTTCTACATGGACTAAGACTATACAGTACTTTGATGTAGTAAAGAGAATACCCAAAAAAAAATAAAAATAAGATGATTAAGGAATTATGAATGATTTAACTGTAAAAGACATAAATAGTAATTGAGTAAGGAACAAAAGTATTATGCGATTCATTGCTGGAGTATCTGAAACAGAGAAAAACTGAAATGAGTTATGTAATGTGATATAAAGGTAAATCAAGGGGGGATCACTCTACTACTCTTACTCACGACTAACAATGCTCTAGTAAACTCAAATGCTGAATGCCCAAACAGACTTGACTCTCTCCCAAGATACCTAAACAAGTTTATTCCCAACTTCCGCATAAAATAAACAAGCATTACATACAATTTATAGACACGAAAGGGTAATCCATGAGTACTCACCATCCTACTTCAAAGAGAGAAATTACGCAAATAGAGACATACATACATCAAGAGGACTTTTCTAAGCCACAAACTAGCTAACAAGCTAATAATGCTGGCCAAAAAAGTTAGTAAGATGGAAAATAATGAAACACCTTTATTAAATCAATAATAGGAGTTACTAAGCATAGTTAATTGAAAGGTACAACAAGTTCATGCCCCCCCGAAGGTGGGATTTAGTTCATGCTAAAAGAAAATGAAACAGTCGGTAGAAGAGAAATGAAGCCCATTGAGTAAAGAAGCTTCAGTAATGGTGAGAATTCCTCGAGCTCAGTGATGATGCAAGGTGAAGCTCCTCTTTTGTCATCTTCTTCTAAAAAATGGGTAAGGAATGTTCTCTGATTTTTATGCAGAAAGTGATTCTCTATTTTGTCTCTCCTTTTTCGCGGCTGGGCACTATTTCCTTTTTTATATCGGGCCCTTAATTTTAGGGCAACACGTGGAAGTTGTACGAATGTGGTTAAAACTGGGGCAACAAGTTACTGCGTAGTCACATGTGCAAAAGCATCCAATAGGCTCCCACAAGCTCCAGCATAGAAACTCTTCTTAGGCTCTAGCAGTACTTCAGCAACCTTCATAGCTTCCAGCTCAAACATCCTAAATTCTGCAAATCACGCCAAAATAATAAGATAATCAGCTCAATTTCATTCAAATCAAGGATATGGAGAATTCTAAATAGCTTAGGGGCCTACTTCACTAAATCATTTTCTTTTCTTGCTAATTGACCAAGTACTCTTACATTTCCACACCAAAATTGCTTAATTTATGCCACAAAACACTCTTTTATGAATAGTGTTGCGCCTCAGCTTAATAGCTAGAGGGTAAGTGCAAGTTCACACTGTCACAAGAAATAATCTGGAAATATTCCAAGTTCGTCTCCACAGGGACTAGTTTTGTTTTAAAATTGATTTTGCAAATTGCTTGAATGAGCAATCGGGTTTGGGATAAAAATTGGTGAATATGTTGGGAAACACAATTTAAAAACACAAATATTAAAAAAACCAACCCCCTACTAAGATTTAGGTCTAAAAGATGAATTACACCTATCAAGTGTGCTCGTAATTAAACTCAATTTATGCAAACTAGTTCAACTCCTATTCCATAACACTTTTGATTTGTTTAGAAGCTTAAGCTAGTGTTTACATATGTCTATGCAACTCTAGAATCCTAAATAAATCAAGTTCCAACTTACGTTTAACGGGTAAGAGAGCCTATGTCTAGGATCTTGTTTTAGTTCTTATTGCTAAGTAACTTCCTGTTTTACCTTGACGAGATCTGTTTGCCTCCAACCTTTCAGAATTAAATTCAAACTAATGTGATTTCAACAAGTGGCCAACAATAAAATAAACTAGATAAATTGTATCAATAAAGATAAGCAAAAGAGAGCGTAATACGCCGTGCTCACTGATAGATGTAATTTAAAATAGATGAACTAAACCATTCGTAGGAGTGTTGAATAAACAATTTAGCTACTTATGGAAATAAAATAAATGCAATAGCAAAAKAAGATAACAAAAGAATGTATTTTCATTGAATCGGGAAAGAAGAACACAATTAGAACAAATATAATTGAAATAAAATAAAGAAAGAATAATTATGGAAAAATAATTGAAAAACAAAACTTAAATAAAAACTACAAAACTAAAATTGATAACAAAGTAGAAAGGAAAACAAAAGCATGGAAAATGAGATGTATTGAAGTGATGCTTCGAAGCTCCTTTTATAGGCTATGGAAGTAACAAGAATTTGAGAAATTCAAGGAAAGTTGGTAGCTACTAGTTGTTGTAGAGATATTAGAAGTAAAACCAAATCTTGGACCAATTACTTGGTCAAAAGTGGTTATTCCCGTTTTGACAATCTAGGCATCGAATGTGGTTGAAGCATTGTGAAGCTAGAACTTTCAAAGTAACTTGGCTGACTCATTCTTCTAGTAAGCTAGAAATTCTAGTCTTGCAATGTGCCTGATGTATTTTGATCATCAATCTTCACTTTTCCTTACAAAATAAGCATATTTACATAAATTAGCCTTCATTTACCTATATATGAATTCCAAAGTCCCTAATCACAAGTTATGCACATTTTCCCTAAATTATATGCTTGGACATACATTTTTCATCCCAAATAATCGTCAACTAAGCATGCAAACCTACACTTTTTAGCATTAAATCAAGTCTTATCAAAGAGTTATCACACCTCAAAACTTAAAACCTTGCTTGTCCCCAAGCAATTTTAAATCTAGCATCCCTGTAATATGAAAAACTTTGGCATCCATGAACACACATCTTGCTTCAAGTCCTGCTTCATGCCTTCACACATAATACCAGCACACACTCTAGCCTAAGAACCTACTTTCGCTAAAGACACCTACAAGAGAATAGCTAAATTCTTGTTCTAGCTCTAGCAAAGGCTCTTTCCTACAACTCTAGTATCAACCTATTTTCCTTTTCAAAAAATCGACTCACCTAGAGATACATTTCTCAAACTCCCTCTTGCTCGCCTAAGGCACTACCTTTTATTACCATCCTAGCTTTTCAATTATGGGCTACTACCCGTTCTTGCCCTACAACCTCTTTAATAACGTTTTTTTTAGGGCTAAATTATAGAACTAGAAAGATTCATAACTGTACATTAACAAGCTCAACCTTACAAAAACAAAGCACGCACGCACACCCCCAAACTTAGAATACAGTATTGTCCCCAATGCGATTAAAAGCAGGATATAGGATGCTCCCGCATACTCCAAAATTTAGAACTAAGAAAAATGGAGTCATAGAAGGGGCATTTTTTGCAGGTCTACTATAGATTAAGTAATGAGACAACAAAAGGGTGTGAAATATAAGGGTTGTTACTATGGTAATACTAAAGTATTGTTCTGCTTGGATAGGTGAGCTATGAAAGCTTATCATTCTAAGTGCTCTCTATTTTTGAATGGTACTCAAGAATGATGATAGGGCTTTCGTACTTGGACCTAGGTTAGAGTAGGACAAAAAACTTTCACTGCCCACAAGCGGATGCTCTAGCACATAGCTAAATTCAGGACTAAAGAGCTTATGGCAACATTATTACTCAAGAAAGTAGGGTAAGAACAAGATGCACAGAACACTAGAGGCAAGAACAATCATATTTCGATTTATTAAGCACTCGAAATATAATTTTTTTTGGGGGGGGGGGGGTGGCAACATAATGCAAAAAGAAACTTAAATAAAAACTAGAAAAGTAAAGACAGAAAATCAAAATGCCTAAAAGTAAATGCAAAAAATAAAGATCATTTGATTGGTTTTTTTTTAGAGATCTGGAAGAGAGATTGTAGAGCAGCGGAGAAACTTCCTTGTAGTTATATTGAACTACTTCCACTCTCCTCGGCCTCCGAGTCATCACCAGCTAGCTCATCCTCCTCAGAATTGGAGTTGTGCTCCAGCAAAGTGTCATCGTAGGAGATGCTGAAGAAGATGTTGGGGTTGATGGAGGGACCAGACACTCCAAGATCGCTTGAGCTCAGTGTCACGACTAGTGAATTGCTTTGAAAGCATTGCGATCATTCCCTTGAGTGAGCTCAACTAACATTCGAGCTTGATGGATCATCATTTCATTGATGGCCTCTATTGGGATCATCCTTCTCCGTGAAAGCTCAAGAGACATGAGCCGCTTCAACAGGGGCTTGTCAATAAACCGCCTCTCCATTATCACCTCCTCATCTTGGACGACCAGAGTATCTTGCTTCAGACAAAGCTTGGAAATGAGATGCGGGAAAAACAAGTGTCCCATCCTCTTTGTGACACGCTAGATAATTTCTCGATGTATGGTTTGGTCAATGTTGATTTTTTGTCCCTCAAGTAAATAGGCTAACAAAAGAGCTCTCTCATTGGTAACAGAGGAGTTGTGCGTGGTTGGCATGATCCGACTCTTGAAGAAATAAAGCCATCCATTGGCCTCGGGTGTGACAAATGAGGAAAGCAGTGAACTGGCACCTTAAGAAGCAATGGTCCAGATGGCTCCAACATGGCCCACCATAGACAGGGCCCTAGCCAGCTGCTCTTCTGACGGCTGCAACATCATTGCATTAAACAAAGCTTCAGGGGTTAGAAGGCATGTGCAAGGCACGATTAATCTTTTCTGGAGTCTAGTCGACCTCCACCTCTCTAAGAACCATGTGCCTGACGCGGTCTGCGTCAAAATTGGAATAAATTTCTCAGACGATGTGAGGGAGGAGAGAACCAAGAGGAGGACAAAAACACACCCATCCATTTTTGTCAATCATGTTCTGCACGAACTTTGGCACTAGGTCTAGTTGAAAACCCTTATCGTAAAAAAACTCCCACTTATTAAGCTTTCAAACGTCTCGGCCGCTTCCGGACTGATGAAGCGCTCAAAGGTTGCCTCATGTGGGAGGACAACATTTGCATTCTTACGGCCTGACAGAGTTGATGACGAGGGTACCTGCACAAAAGGAGAAGAAGATTGTAGTTTCCTATTAGTTGATGATATGAACCATGGATCTCCCTTTGTCATGCCTCATGGACCGATTACAAGATTGAGAGCCAGTAAACTTCAATAAGCTTTACTAAGTGTTTTTGGGATTGCACTTATTTTTGTAGTTGAATGAAAAGTGACTCAATCAATTGGCCTTTTAGCTGGTTGGCTTTGGTGTCCTTAGCTCGTATGTTTGTAATTTATGAACAAATTAAGATACAACATAAGTTTCCTTGAACTTGGGTTGTGGATGTTAGCAATCAAGACTATTGCCACTATGCCAATACTTAAGATACAACATAAGTTTTTTTTTTTTTTTTAAATACAAAGTTCTGATGTTTTAATTTTGTTTAAAAAAACCAAAAATTTTTTATTTCAAAAAGGAAAAATCTTTTATTTCAAATAATTATTTAGTAAAAACAATGATAAAAAATAAAATAAAATAATTTTATTTTATGGCATGCACGTACTTGAACTTGAATCATGTATATTAATATCCAAGCATCTTACCACTATGTTACACCAAAGGATGTAAAATAAGTTTCTTTTTCCAAATACAAATCTTTTATTTTGAAATCTTGTCTTAAAAAAAAGAAAAATAAAAACTATCAACGAAAATTTAAAAAAAAACTTCTATTTTATTTTAGATTTGAAATTCGTATAAAACAAACTTATTTAAAACTTATTTAAAAAATCATATTTAAAACAAACTTATTTAAAAATGAAATCTTATTCAAAATTTCCGAAACTTAACCAATCTTTCAAAAAAAGGCCAACTTTTACTTAGTTTGAGATTTGAAATTTATTAACTTAAAACAAAATTTTCCTTTGAATCTTTTGATTATTTTTCTAAAAACCTTATTTTTAAACAACTTTCATTTATATTTAACACAATTAAACCTTAATAATGGTTTTTTAAAAAAAAAACCTTGCTTCATTTTCACCCAATAAAGAAGACATTTAAAACTCAAACCTTATTTTCAAACATATAATTAATGATTTTCTTCCCAAAACGTTTTTCTAAAAACAAAGTTCCCTCTCCCAACTTTACCTTGTTTTTTTTTTAAAAAAAATGAGATCTCTTCCTTTTTATTTTAAAATTAAAAAAATATATATTTGCAAAAGCATTTTTTAAAATCATATACTGCAAGAAGAAGTCCTCAGTGTGTCCGCGGGCTGAAGCCGTGAAGGATCACTCTAGCTACTGTACTGGTGGGAGTCGGGTTTGTAGTCGCCACAAGATTTGTAGCGCCAGAGTCGAATGTGGTCGCTGGAGGTGTGAGGTTGAGAGAGGGGCTTGGGAGTGAAAATGAGAAAGAAGAAGAAGCAGGAAGAAGATGAATGGTAGAAAGAGAAAAGAAAAGGAAGGAAGGAAAAAAAAGGTAAAAGAAAAAGGAAAATGAGTGTTCGAAATTGAAGAGAGAGAAAGGTTGAAAAATGAAATACAAAATGTTGCTTCTCTCCTTTTGCTTGCCTGCTCTCTGTGCCTTTCCCGTGCTGTACTCCCTCTCCTAAATAGGCAATGCTCCAACAGTAACAAATGAGAGGGTAGAGAAAAGAGGCGAAGAAGATGAACAAAATGATGCCACGTTATATGGCTTTGACATAATCAATTGTTTTAATTAAAGAAAACAAATCATTTTTATCTTCTTTTTTAATAAATCAAATATTTAAAACAAATTCGTTTAAAATCAAATATTTTTTTAATATATATTTGTTTTAATAAATCAAATTCTTTTAAAACAAAATCTATAATTTAATTTAATTAAAACTTTACCTTAAAACTGATAATAAAGTAAATGATGTGGTTTTTAATGAAAACAATTATAATAAAATTTAATAATAAAAAATAATATTAATAAAAAATAAATATAAATACTAATAAAATTTGAGTCGGACGAAATACGGTGTCTACACATATGATTGTTGGAGATAAATAGAAAAATATATTTAAGACTAAATATGGAATGTATGAGTGACTTGTTATGCCTTCTGGTTTAACTAATGCTCCTAGTACTTTCATGAGATTGATGAACCATGTATTGCATGAATATTTGGGAAAATTTGTGATTGTTTATTTTTATGATATACTTATGTATTCTAAGTCTGTGGAAGATCATGTAGAGCATGTGCGTGCTGTTTTGACTACACTTAGAAATGAGAAATTGTATGCTAACCTAAACAAATGTAATTTTTGCATGGAAAAGGTTAATTTTCTTGGTTTTATAGTATCTAGTCGAGGAGTTGAGATGGATAGTGAGAAAGTTAAGGCTATTAGCGAATGGCCAACTCCCAAGAATGTTGGAGAAGTTCGAAGTTTTCATCGGCTAGCTAGTTTTTATAGGCATTTTATTAAGGACTTTAACACCTTAGCTTCGCCTCTAAATGAACTAGTAAAGAAAAATGTGTCTTTTGTTTGGGGTACATCCCAAGAGCATGCTTTTACTGTTTTGAAGGATAAATTGTGCAATGCTCCTCTACTTGCTTTGTTGAACTTTGATTTAACTTTTGAAATTGAATGTGATGCAAGTGGAATTGGAA
>NW_019104500.1:101033-113125 GCF_001995035.1 Momordica charantia | reverse complement strand
AGGTATGCATGCATATAAGCATGATGTGTGTGTTTGAGCATGAAAGGTTCCTTATGATGGGAACCACTTACTGGGTATTTTTTTATACTCATTCCATGTTGTTTCAATTTTTTTTTACAGATAGTTATATAGTTGACGAGAATAACGTCGAGGATGACCTGGGCATTGACGAGGAGGAGATATGAGACATAGTTGAATTTTATTTATAATCTATACTTTTAATTATGACTATACCACATTTTTACTTGTTTTATTTAAGGATAATAACTTTGTGATTTCCGCTGCTAAAGATTTATAAGTTAAGTCTTATTAAGTTATCATTTTCATTTTTTAGATGAAAAATACAAGTTTTTATCTTATTTTATTTTAATGAAATTATGTTTTACGAGTAATTATCTCAATCTTATATTATTAATGACATATAAAAATTGGGGTCATTACAAAGATGATTGAAGAAGACAAACTGGAGGAGAATGCTATAACGATGGAGGCTGCGATGTAGCCTCGCCGGGCATCATGAAAATATTATGCTGGAATGTCCGTGGATTAGAGAGATGTATGTGACGTGATAAGTCACCTTAATCCCCATGTTATCTTCATTTCTGAAGCTAAGTGTAACTCGAGTATTCTCAATAATTTAAAAGTTCATTTACAGTACTATGGTTATTTTGTGGTTGAGAGTCGGGGAAGGAGCGGTGGTTTGGGTTTACTATGGAAGAGCGAAGTGGACTTGGTTATCCGTTCTTATTCTGCCTTTCGTACCGATACGGGCATAAATTGGAGTTCTTAATAGTTCCATTCCTCTGGTATTTATGGAAACCCAAAGGCTCATAAGCTCACCCATATGTGGGATTTATTCAGGTGTTTGCATGATTGGGACGACTTAGCATGGGTTGTTGGAGGCGACCTAAACGAAATTCTCTCTCTTAAAGAGAAAGAGGGTGGTAGCGATAAAAGTCAAGCTCAGATAGAGAAATTTCGGGAAACTATCGATGATTGTTGTTTGCAAGATTTGGGCTTCCATGGTACAACTTTCACTTGGTACAATAGGCGAAAATAAAGCGACCAATGTTGGGTTTTATGTCCTAAAACTCATAGTTTTTAAATGCCAAATATATTTTTATCATTCAATAAAGTTGTTATTCAAGGTTTTAATCAATAAGTAGTTATTGATCCAACAAAACGTTCTTATTAGATCTAAATCCAATAAAGTAAGGATCCTAGACTGTTAAATGAGACTCAAACTCTATGTAGAGACATAAATATGGATCAAGTTTGAGTTAACAGTCTAAATGGTCTAAAATATAGGAATAAGGTTGGATGTCTTATTCTTGGGACACTATGGATGCGGCCCACTTTGTAGCTAGTACAAACGATGTGATCCTAATTCGTTCATGTGAAGACATGTGAGTGAGGGCGTCCTGTGCAAAGAGTTTGCATAAGACCGGACCATCAGATAGTCACTTTTACTTTATAACACCATTTATTATATGAAACTGACTATCTCGACTTTGATGGGCTAGATAACTCGATCTTAATCCTGAGCTAACTATGAACTTCTGTTTACTTGGGATTATCCTTAGATCTGCATGGGTCAAAGCAGCTCAACAGCATTGGCTCAATAAGCATCCCAGGGGTAAGACCAGGTAGATAGCTAGGGACATAGGGTGCAAGAAGAAATTCACTCCTACCCAATTCTGAGATAGTAGAGAGGTTATTCTGTTAAGGGCTGAATCCAAGTCTTGAACAATTGGCGCCACCCTCATCAAAAGGTTTGAGAGGATTTTTTGATTTGATAGTTGGACTAAAAATCAATGGTCATTAGAGGATTAGTGAGACTTAAGGAACAAGAGGTAACTATAGGGGTAAAACAGTATTTTGACCCAGCTGTAATTACAAACAACTTGTGAAGGGTCGACTTATCGATCATGGTTATATCAAATGGACATAATATATCTACAATGAAGAGAGTGCAGCTACGGGCTTTAGTGGAGTGACCCGGTAGTTAACAAATGTTGGTTAACTAGGTTAAAGAGTTTAACTGGTTAATCTCGAATCGTTGGAGCTCATGATCTGTAGGTCCATAAGGTCCCCTAGCTAGCTCATATAGGAAAAAACTTGGAATAATTTGAAGGAATAATTCGAATCGTACGAATTAGGTTAATCATATGAGATATGATTAAGTAATTGATATATGATATCAATTGAGAAATTTGGTAAAAATATTTAAATAGGATTTAAATATTAAAATTATGAATGCGAATTCATAATCAAAGGCATGGATTTAGTCAAACAGTTGGATTTTGAAAAAAAAGTCAAATAGTTGACTTTGACCCGAGAAAGTCAAAGGTTTACTAAGAAGATTAAAATAATGTTTTTAACCAAGTTGGTAGAAAATTCCACTAACTTGTTGAGTGGAACATTTAAATAATCTAAAAAAATCCACTTTTTGACACTTAACCATTGCATGCATGAGTGGAGTGTGTGTTGTAAGCTTTTGGTAAACTTAGACATGCATTTTTACACTTAGTCATGCCATGCATGAGCGAAGTATGTGTTGTAAGCTTTTGGTAAACTTAGACATGCAAAAGTTGCATGTATTTTGTCTATTTAAGAAGGCCTTTGTTCAAACATTAAAAACTCTTGGAACCTTTGGTCATTTGATGTTTTTCAAAAAGCTTACATAACTCCTTTTAGCTCTATATTTCTCTCAAATTTTCCTTCTCTAAAAAAAGTCGCACCACTCTATTCCAAGCCTTGAGAATAGTTAGGAAGACCGCTTGGTGGTCCTCATTGGAGTTATTTAATGAAATTAAGCTACAAAGGTATGTAATTTTCTCTACCTTTCTCTAAGCACATAATGTATGATCATGCATGTCTAATCCTAGGTTGTAATATGCATCTAGATTATTATTTCGATCCTTGCTCGCTTCCGCTGCGCATGTATGTATATTTTCCATCAACCAAACCTGCGAAAGACTGGACCTTTATCTGGGCAATGAGGCCTTTAGAAGCCTGTGGACAAATCTGAAAGTAACCTACCAAAATGGGTCAAATCGGACCATAGGCCCATCCTCCTTAACCTGTTTGAAACTCACAACCGTTGTTTCTGTCGAGGCTCCAGTTTTAAATTTGAGGAAGCCTGGACTAGTAATACCATGTGTGGAAATATTATTACAAAGGCCGGTAGTTGGGATGAGGAGAATAATTTTCATAGGCCAGAAGAAAGTTTGAAGAAGTGTGCGTGACAGCGTTGAGGCAGTGGGGGAAAAATTTTCAACAATAATTTTAAAAAACATATTCTGCACATCTAAACGACAATCTCGTAGATATACTCGAGCCTGCCTCCCAGGGATTTTGTGATCGTCCAAAAATTGGAAAAATAATTGGACAAATTACTAGAAATAGAGGAAATATATTTGAAATAGAGATCTCGAGAGGATTGGCTACAATGGGGGAACAGAAACACCAAGTGGTTCCATAAACATGCAACGATGAAGAGATAGAAGAACTTGATTCGAGGGATTGAAATCGAGAATAACCAGTGAAATGAGGATATGAATATTGTGGAGCAAAGATTCATATATTATTTTAAAGGCCTTTCTCTTCTAGGTCCTACTGAGGAAGATATGCTAAAAATTTTGAGACAGGTTCCTTGCATGGTGACTCACGAAATGAACATGAAACTACTTGCTCCTTTTGAGATGTCAGAAATAGAACAGGCTTTGAAATAGATGCATCTGGCTCCGACGCCAGATGGCTTCCCGACTTTTTATCAGCGTTATTGGAAGAATGTAGGGAATACAACCGTGGCCAATTGTCTAGAGATTCTGAATAGGCACCAGTCTATTAGGAATTGGAATTCCACTCTCATAGCCCTCATCCTTAAATCCAAAAGCCCCCGACTAGAGTTAAATTATCGATCGATTAGCTTGTGCAATGTATCCTATAAAATCATGACGAAGGTCCTAGCAAACATATTAAAGAAGATCGTAAGTTCGATAATGTCATAAAATCAGTTAGCTTTTATTATCGGGAGAGTTATTTCAGATAATATTGTGATTGGTGAAGGGATCGAATCCCGCAGCTAAAGCACGTGGATGCGTGTGCTTCGATCTTGTTTTGGAAGTGCAACAAAGAAAGACATATGCATGATTAAAAGAAAGTTAGTGAAACATACCTATGAAGACACCGACACCAACGCCACCAAAAAATCTTCCTCACTATCCTCTATATGTTAAGAACTTGGTTTGTGGGAACCGTCTTATAATTGAGAGAGAAATCGACAGATCGAGAGAGAGAATTTCTCGTTGGAGTTTCGAAAACTCAATCAACCGGGGAATGGGGGACCAAAAAGGAAAGGAAGAACCTTCCTTTTTAAAAGGGATCGGATCCTGCAGCGGAATCGCGCGAATGCGTGTGCTTCGATCTTGTTTTCGAATTACAACAAAGAAAAGACACATAAGCATGAATAATAAGAAGTTAGTGATACATACCATTGAAGACACCTCTATAATGTAGATATCAACGCCACCACAAAGTCTTCATCGCTATCTTCTGGACGTTAAGAACTCAGTTTGTGGGAACCGTCTTATAATTAGAAGGAAAATCAAGAGAGCGAGAGAGATTTTCTCGGGAACCGTGGACAAAACGGAGGGTGAGAGCCTCCCTTTTATAAGGGAGGAAGAGTGGTGGGGAAGCACTCATCACTTCCCCACTTTCCACCATTAATGTGGGAAGTGGAAGGTTTTTCTTCCCATTTCCATTTTTTTTCTTTTTTTTTATTTTAATTTAATTAAAACTATTTTAATTAAATCAATAATTAATTAAATCATATTTAATTAATTACAAAAAAAAATTATTAATTAAATTCAATTAAATCAAATTTAACTTAACCAAATTAACATAGGTCATTAATTTAATTAAATCATATTTAATCAAATTAAACTTAAATTAATTAACCATATTAGAATCAAATTCCAATATGCATCTCTCTCATAATTTTGAATCCAATTCAAAATTAACTTTATATTATAATGTATCATCATACATTATATTAATTGCATCTCATACAATTAACTTTCATTCTCATTAACTAATTTGAACAATTTAAATTCTTTTCAAGACTAATTGTTCTTAACTATCCTTTACGAGCTAGCAAGGGACCTAATGGGCCTACAGATCGGAAGCTCCAACGATACGAGATTAATTGATTAAACTCATTAACCATATTAATCAACATTCGTTAACTGTCGGTCACTCCACTAAAGACCTACAGTTGCACTTTTCTTATTGTAGAATATTTTGCGTCCATGGATTTTGACCATTATCTGTAAGTCAATCATTCACGAGTGTTCGTAACCACAACTAGGTCAAATTACCGTTTTACCCATGTGTTACATCTTATGCCTTAAGTACCGCTGATCTTCTAATGAACAATCCGGCTATGGTCCAACCAATAACCGGAAGTCCCTCTCGGACCAGTGAGAGGGTGGGGCCCCTAGTTCAAGTCCCAGAGTCAACATTTAAGAGAACATTCATCTACTTATCCTAAAGTTGGGAAGGAGTGAATTTCATCTTGTGTAGTTATGTTTCCAACTCCCCGCTTGGTATCGTCCAAAAAATGGTAGGCATATTAAATCGACGACTCGGGCCACTCTCACCCATACAAATCAAAGGACGAACCCTAACAGGCAGGAGTCCATAACTCACTAACGATTGAGATTGAGTTACTTAGTCATCCTATTGAAATATTGATCTATTAACTAACGGTATTACAGCTAAAGATTAATTATTTCACGGTCTGGTCTTATACAAACCCATTGTATAGGATACCTCCACTCGCATGTCTCCACACGAACGACCTGAATCAAGTCATTTGTAACTAATACAAAGTGGGTCGTATCCATAGTGTTGCCAAGATAAGGTACCCAACCTTATCCATATACTATAAACCCTTTAGGTTACTATTGGAACATTATTAACCTGTATATCGAATATACTCTATATATATTTTTGGACCTCTGCTTAATAGCTAGAGGATAAGTGCAAGTGCACACTGTCATAAGTAATAATCTGGAAATATTCCAAGTTCGTCTCCACAGAGACTAGTTTTTCTTTTAAAATTGAATTTGAAAACTGTTGGAATGAGCAATCAGGGTTGTGATAAAAATTGGTGAGATTTGTTGAACACGAAAACACACGAAAATAATAGAATTTAAAAGGTCAACCCCTATACTTCTGTTTAGTTCTAAAATGATGAATTATACTTACCAAATGTGTCCGTAATTCGCTCAATTTATGAAAACTGGTTCAACTCCTATTCCATACCGCTTTTGGTTTGTTTAGAAGTTTAGGCTAGTGTTTACATATGTCTATACAACTCTAGAATTCTAAATGAATTAAATGCCAACTTACGTTTAACGGGTAAGAGAGTCTATGTCTAGGATCTCGTTTTAGTTCTTATTTCTAAGTAACTTCATGTTTTACCTTGATGAGATCCATTTGACTCTAACCTTCTCAGAATTAAACACAAACTAGTGTGATTTAAACAAGTGGCCAATAAGAAAATCAATTGGATAAATTGTATCAATCAAGATAAGTAAAGAGAGCGTAATACGTCGTGCTCACTGATAAATGTAATTTAAAATAGATGACTAAACCATTCGTAGGAGGGTTGAAAAACTAATTTAGCTACTCATGGAATTAAAATAAATGCAATAGGAAAAGAAGATAACAAAATAATGCATTTTCATTGAATCGGGAAAGAAGAACACAAATTAAAGTAACTAGAATTGCGATAAAATAAGCAAGGAATAGTTTTAAAAACAATAAAGGAAGAACAAAACTTAAAGCTGGAACTAAAACTTAAAAGCTAAAGTTGACAAGAATTTAGAAAGAAAAAGCAAAGCATGGAAATGAGATGTCTTGAACTGATGCTTGGAAGCTTCTTTTATAGGCCATGGAGGTAACAAGATGTTGAGAAATGCATGGGAGGTTGGAACCAAATGAGGTTGTAGAGATTTTAGGAACTAATAACAAATCTTGGACTAATTACTTGGTCAAAAGTTGTTATTCCCGTTTTGACAATCTAGGCATCAAATGTGGCTGAAGCATTGTGAAGCTGGAATGTCCAAAGCAATTGGCTGATGCATCCCTCTAATAATCTGGAAATACTTGGTGTGCAATGTGTCTGACGCATTGCAGTCATCAATTTTCAATTTTCCCTACAAAATAAACAAATTTTCATCAATTAGCCTCTATTTGCTTCTAACTACTTGCCTAAGTCCTTAATAACGACATATGCACATTTTTCATGAATTATATGCATTAACATACATTTTCCATCATAATTAACTCCCAACTAAGCATGTAAAACTACTCTTTTTAGCCTTTAATCAAGTCTAATCATATATACACTGTATATAAAATATATATGTTGTATAATAAATATATACTGTATATCTGTTATATACTGTTCCAATTACATAACATAACCTTGGATGTTAGTTTATTGGATTTAATGCAATTTTGTCAATAACAACTTTATTGAATGAATATTTGTTTTATGTTTACAAACCACGAGTTTAGGGCATAAAACCCAACACTTTTTACTAAGGGAGGAAGAGTTGCAACTTCACCACTCACCACCTCCCCAATGGGAAAACCTCCCCCACTCCCCCATTTCTCACCATCAATGGTGGGAAGTGAGAGGTTTATCCTCCCTTTTCTTTTTTTTCTTTTTTAATTAAAATAATAATTAATTAAATCAATTTAATTAATTACAAAAAGAATTATTAGTTAAATTAAATTAAATATAATTTAATTTAATTTAACCAAATTAATATATCACATTAATTTAATTTAATTAAAATTAAATTAATCAACTATATTAGAATCAAATTCTAATATTCAACCCTCTCGTAATTTTGAATCCAAATTCAAAATTAACTTTATATTATAACGGATCAACATACATGATATTAATTGCATCTCATATAATTAACCTTAATTCACTTTAACGGATTTGAACAATTCAAATTCTTTTCAAGATTAAATGTTCTTAACTATCCTTTACAAGCTAGCAAGGTGACTTAATAGACCTATAGATCAGAAGCTTCAATGATACGAGATTAATTTATTAAACTCATTAACCATATTAATCAACATTCGTTAACTGTCGGTCACTCTAATAAAGACCCAGAACTGCACTCTTCTCACCGTAGAATATTTTGCATCCACGGATTTTGATCATTAACGGTAAGTCAATCGTTCACGAGTGTTTGTAACCACAGTTGGGTCAAATTACCGTTTTACCCCTATGTTACATCTTGGACCTTAAGTACTGTTGATCCTCTAATGAACAACCCGATTATGGTCCAACCAATAACCAGAAGTCCCTCTCGGGCCAGTGAGAGGGTGGGGCACCTTGTTCAAGTCCCAGAGTCAGCACTTAAGAGAACACTCATCTACTTACCCTAAAGTCGGGAAGAAGTGAATTTCATCTTGTGTAGTTATAACAGATATACAATATATATTTAATATACAACATATATATTTGATATACAGTGTATATATATACAATATATATTCAATATATAGGTGGATAATGTTTCAGTAGTAACCCAAAGGATCTATAGTATATGGATAAGGTTGGGTACCTTATCTTGGTAACACTATGGATACAGCCCACTTTGTAATAGTTACAAATGACTTCATCTATGTCATTCGTGTGGAGACATGCAAGTGAGGGTATCCTATACAATGAGTTTGTATAAGATTGGACTGTGAAATAATTAATCTTTAGCTGTAACACCATTAGCTAATAGATTAATATTTCAATAGGATGACCAGGTAACTCGATCTGAATCCTGAGTGTGTTGTGGACTACTACTTGTAAGGCCTCGTCCTTTGATTTAGGGAAGTAGATGAGTGTTCGCTTACATGCTGCTCAATATTCCTACCATTTTGGTGACGAGACCGAGTATGGAGTTGGGAACATAACTTCACAAGATGGAATTCACTTCTCCCTGACTTTGGGGAAGTAGATGAGTGTCTCCTTACATGCTGATCCGAGACTTGAACAAAGGGCCTAACCCTCTCACTTGCCCGAGAGGGGACTTCCGGTTATTGGTCAGACCATAATCGAGTTGTTCATTAGAAGAGCACTGGTATTTAAGGAGCAAGATGTAACTCAGGGGTAAAATGATAATTTGACCCAGCTAGAGTTATGAGCACTCGTGAAAGATTAACTTGCGTTAATTGTCGTACATCCGTAGATACGAAAATATTTTGCAGTGAGAAGAGTGCAGCTGTGGGTCTTTAGTGGAGTGACCCGCAGTTAACGAATATTGATTAACTCGGTTAATGAGTTTAACTGATTAATCTTGTATCGTTGGAGCTTCTGATCTGTAGATCCATTAGGCCCCCTTTGTAGCTCACAACGGGTAAAACGAGGATCAAGATTTTGAGAGAATTTGAAATGTTCAAATTATATATAAGGGAATATATATAATGTATATTATGATACATTATATATATAGTTTATTTTTTAATAAAGATCCAATAATTAAAGTATATGTTACGAGAGAAATATTTGAATAGGATTCAAATAATTAATATGAATTGGATTCATATTAAAACGATAGGTATACTAGAGAGATTTAGTTTTAATTAAATATGTGATATTTAATTAAAAGTTCAATAATTAATTGTTAATTAATTATATATTTATTTAATAACTATTAATTAGATTAATAATTTAATTAATTGTCAACTCATTTAATTAATTTGTTTATTACTAATTAAAAAGAAGAAGATATCTTGATGGCCTTGAGATTTCCCTTAGATTCAGGAGAAGATATCCTATATCCAAAAGGATAAGATATCCTAATGGTCTTAGGATTTTCCGTCTGTATAAATATAAGAGTAAGCTGAACCCTAAACGGATAAAAAAAAAGACTTGAAATCTCTCAACTCTCTTACTATCTCAATCCTTTGCAATTGGATCCCACAATCCAGATTCTTGACCGAGAGGCATAGCAAGGAAGATCAACTGGTGTTGTCTTATTGGGATCACATGAAAAAGAATCCTCAAAGGTAAAATCTGACATTATTCTTCCTTATTTTATATTTTTCTGTGTTTTAAATTTCAGAAGAAATTCAAGAATTCATTCTACGGTTTCAGCTCTAAAATTCACATCCTTTCAGACATAACCTCAGATGTTAGTTTATTAGATTTGTGTTAATGCAATTCTAAGAGAAACATCAATAATAACTTTATTAGATAAATAATTGTTTTATGTTTATAAACCACGAGTTTAGGGTATAAAACCCAACAATTGGGCACGAATGCATACATGCCATGAAAAAGAAGCGCACGGGGGCTAATGGGTTGCAGTTTTAAAACTAGACATGAGCAAGGCGTACAATAGTGGAATGGATATTCCTTGCAAGGTTGATAACTACAATGAGTTTTCATGAAAGGTGGGTGAAGCTGAACACAGAGTGAATTACTACACATTCCTTTTCAGCCTTACTCAACAGAGAGGAAACAAGCCACATTTTGCCCCAGAGGGGCTCCTGCAAGTGGATCCTCTGTCTCCATACCTTTTCCTTATTTGCGCGGAGGCTTTGTCGACTGCTATTCAGAAGGCTCGTGTCTCGAATCAGGTTTCAGGTAGTGCTATTACCCTATCCTGCCCTACTATTTCTCACCTTTTCTTCGCAAACGATAGTCTCATTTTTTGCAAGGCAATGATTTCGGAACTTTATGCCATAAAGATGATGTTGCTAGATTATGAGAAGGTGCCCAGTCAAAAAATTAATTTTGAGAAGTTTGCTCTCTAGTTCTCTCCAAATGTGCATAGTGACTTCAAAAACTATATGCAGTCAACTATGGGGATGAAATTAGTCCCAAACTGGTGATATTTGGGCCTTCCATCGAGCTTATCTAAAAGAAATATTAGGGATTTCGTGAAGATCAAGGAGAGAGTGTGGAAAACGGTTCAAGGATGGAAGTCCAAAATGTCCTTGGCTGGTGGAAAAGAGGTACTAATTAAAAGTGTGGCTCAAGCTATCCCAACATATGTGATAAGTTGCTTTAGACTACCAACTTCTTTTTGTGCTGGTCTCTCTTGAGCAATGGCAAGATTCTGATACGGAACGATCTAGACGACAAGACGAATTCACTAGATGAGTTGGGGAAGGTTGTGTTGGCCAAAGGAACTAAGTGGTCCCAATTTCCGCGATCTTGAACTCTTCAACAAGATCTTACTAGCTAAACAACTATGGAGAATCATTAATCACCCTACTCTTTTGGTGGCTAAGGTCATTCACGGAATTTATGCTAATGAAGGTTTTCTTATGGATGCAGAAAGTGGGACTCAACCATCCCATTTTTGGAAGGGCCTAGTATGTGAAGGGATATGAATCTTGGAGCGAAAGCGGATCTTCGTTGATGATTTCAGGGAAAACAAAATCTAAGTGCAAAGAAGAAAAACACAGGGAAAAACTTTACCTTTGAAGAACGTTTCTTCAACGATTTCCCAACGAACACCACTAAACGATCTTCCTTGCTATCCTCTTGAGTTTCGAGAACACGCTTGTGGGAGCGTTTTTTTGGAACGAGAGGGAGAGTTTGATTGAGAGAGCTTGATTGAGAGAGAGGAATGCTTGGGTCTCCTCCTCTGTACAGTGCAAAACCTACTGCAAAAGGAACAGAGGGGAAATATAACGTGGGGTAACTCCCCACGTCATATGCAACTTCCCACTCCCCTGAATTTTTGCAGGGGAGTGATTTATTATTAATAATAATATAAAATTATAATATGAATTAATAATAATTAATATATATTTAATTAATTAATATTATTAATTAATTATTAATCTAATTAATAATCAATTAAATATATATATTAATTAAATAAATAATAAACACTTAATTATTTATTATCAAAATAGAATCATATTCTAAAGCATTTCTCTCGTATAACCTATAGTTCTAATGTACATCTTATGCACATTATTTTTAACCTATAGTTTTAATATGAATCTTATTCATATTAATTTTATTTGAATCTCATTCAAATAAT
>NW_019104500.1:81240-97124 GCF_001995035.1 Momordica charantia | reverse complement strand
ATATGAGACACAGTTGAATTTTATTTATAATCTATACTTTTAATTATGACTATACCACATTTTTACTTGTTTTATTTAAGGATAATAATTTTGTGTTTTCCACTGCTAGAGATTTATAAGTTAAGTTTTATTAAGTTATCGTTTCCATTTTTAGATGAAAGAACAAGTTTTTATCTTATTTTATTTTATATGGACGTGTTACTGGTGTGTCCTGTGTGCTGCAGACATGAGAAGTCTTTGGACCATGCTCTTGTGAGATGTAAAAGAGCAAGACAACTCTGGAACTGTCTTCTTTCGAGTGTCGCGGTATGGAGGAACTACAATGATTGTTTTCTGTACCGATAGACAGAGTGGATGGAAAATCTTTCGAACGTTGAAATCGCCCTAGCAAGCATTACCTGTTGGGCTATCTGGAATGACAAGAATTTGAAGTTAAACAAAAAGCAAGTTCTTGAGGTTTCTACCAAGGTCAACTGGATTATTGATTGTGCCAATGAGTTTTCTTCTAAAACAAGAAGGAGTCAAGCAATCGTAGCAACAATCTACCTCGAAGAAATGATTGGCTCTTCCCCCGTGGGTTTGGTGAAGATTAATACAGATGACGCCTGCAATAATCGTAGATCTAGTGTAGGGGTTCTGCTTAGGGATGAGAAGTCAGGTATTATAGCAGCTATGGTGGGTATTTATCTAGGGCGTTGTCCTCAAGTAGAGGAAATTACAACGATCCGAGATGGTTTGAGGCTGCTCTACAACTAGAGCTTCCTCGGATGATGGTGGAGTCGGATTCTTTGGGAGTTATTCAATTATTGAGGAAGCTGAGCGGCTAGACGAAGCGGCGAATTTGTTTGCATATATCCGAACCTTTTCAAAAGGTTTCACAGAGATTTCTTTCGCCCACATTTACGGGGAATCAAATATAGTGGCTAATTCTCTTGCTCAATAAGCCATCAAAATGGGGAGTGCTTGTTTGTGGCTTTCTGATTTCCCCTATTTCATTCGTCAGCAAGTGGACGCTGACCATCAAAATGTTGTAGCCTTAATCGAATCCCGCAGTGGAAGCGTGCGAACACTTGTGCTTCGATTTTGTTTTAGAAAAACTATTAAGAAAAGAAAGCAATGGAAAGAATAAGAGAAAAACCACCTTTGAAGACCGTTCTTCTCCGTAGTTCAATGACACCACCAACAAGTCTTCCTCGCTATTCTCTTGGGAATGATCGGTTTGTGGGAATTGTCTTTTTGAAAGAGAGGGAATTTGACAGAGGTTTTGTTCTTTTTCCAAAAACACTAAAACACCATCAATCTTTCTCAAAATGCAACTCCTTGCATTTTAAAGAGAGTGAGAGGAGTAGGGAGGATGGATAAGTTGATCTGCACAAAGAAGATTTGGGTTCGGGGGTCTTTTGTGTATGGAGAAGGTATTTGCACCTCACAACACTCATACAGTGAATGATAATTTATTTTTTTATATTATTTTTCAAGAAAATGGCCTTTAAGAAAAAAGAAAGAATTTTATTTTTATTTTTTAATGTCCCACATTTTATTGCTCTTTACATTTTATTGATCATCATTCCTAAGATAAATAATAAGCAATAATTATGAGTGACCTAAAGCCATTAAGAAAAAGTTTATTTATTTCTATTTAAATTGGCCTTCCAAAATAAATTTATCTTCTCAAGAATATTAGGGAATCAGCCTTTCGAATTCTCTAATTTCCGTCATAGAAAGTTTTTAGAAAAAAAACAAGATTAAAAAAAATTGATTTTTATTTTATTTTGGAAATATAATGAATACTTAAAAAAGTCAACTTTGTAATAGGGAGTATCTTTGTAAAAAAATGTTTTTAGATGCGTTTTTTAGAATAAAGTTCCCTTGTAAAGAAAGACTTATACAAAACAATGAAATCATATTTTTTCATTTTTTTTAAAGAAATTACATTTTATTTATTTCAAATGATTTTAAAAAAAGATAAAAAAAAAAAAACAGTTTTGCATTTAGACACAAAAAACGAAAACATATTTTTTCATTTTTTAAAGAAAATACATTTATCTACTTCAAAATGATTTTTGAAAAAATGTAATAGTATTGCATTTAGTAAATTATTTTTTTAGCAAAAGAAATAGATAAAGAAAGAAATTAAAAAAAAAAGTTTCTTTAGGAAAAGATATTAAAAATCAAATCTCGATTTACCGAGATATTAATCACTACCCTTAAGAATCCAAGAATATCGGCCTCCCGAATATTTCAAGGTTCCGTCGTCGGGAAGATTTTCCTTTAGAAAATAGATGTATTGGTTTTTTTATTATCATTTCGAACAAATTTGTATCCTTAATAATCTACATTAATATACACAAGAACGTAACTGGATAGAATAAATACAACCACAGAAAAAAATGTGATGAAAATAAACAACATATGCCACAAATAAATTAACACAAATCACTAAACTAAATCATATTCATGACAAATCAATATGCCAACACTTATTTTATGCCGCAGCTCGAAAGTACAATTAACAATCAAACAAAAGCATACATTGTATTGACCAAAATATATAATAGAATAAGAAAAATATACATAATTAAGATTTTGGCCCTATGGCCTAGGAATAATGAAACGGAAAGAGAAAAAATTAAAAAAAAATCTAAAATACTCATGTTTTAAGTAGAACGTTGAATTTTAAAACCCTATTTAATACTCACAATATCATAACAAATCAGTTTCAGAGCTGTAAACTAAAAACCCATTAAACAAAACTCCAATATTTACAATCAGTTTAAGAATATAACAGAATTTTTTTAAGCCTAGTACTCTCACATTTATTCACTTGTGTTTACAAGTCGAAGTAGTGATATTGTTGTGACCTAGAATATGTGGGAGTGGGCTGTTATTCTGGAATCTCAATGGCAAGAAACGTGAATGGCGATTACAAGGTGTGAGGTGGTGAGTTTTTTTTCAAAATCCATCCCCCCTCTTTGGGTTAAAACCTAACTCTATTTATAGCAAACCAAAATTCATTTAAGGTAAATATCAAACCTTTACACAAAACAATTTTTTTTAATAAACAAATCTTGGGAAGAAAATGAAATAAGATAAATAAATAATTAAAAGATTAGATTTTTACCAAATTTGCCGAATCAAATTAAAATTTTTCCAAGATTTTGTTTTATTTTCATTAAAAAGATTTTATTTGGAGAAAACATGGAAATTCACATTTAAGAAAAAAAAAATCTTTTTTTAATATTTTGATTTTATACAAAAATATTTTGTCTTGAGAATTGGAGGGAATAAAAATATTTTTTTATTATAAAACATCAAAAAGAAAAATACTTGCTATAAAGAAAAATAAAGGTTCTAGAGAGAGAATTATTAAAAACTAAAATAGAATACAAATAATACAAAATACAAATACAAATAAAAGAAATAATGAAATTGAATGTCAGACAAATTTAGGGGTCTACAGTACCTATATATTTATTTCATTAAATAATTAAGATACAAGAATCCCCATTTCAATTAACAAAATATATTTTTATTTGTAATCCTATCAGTATTTTCTTCATTGAATTGTAATGTTTTGTGTCAGTAATTAAATGATTGAAAAAAAATTACATAAAAGATGAAATTGAAATTTTTTTTTTTAAATTTTGTGTGAAAATTTGAAAATAGCCTAAATAATATAGATAAAACATTACATTTAGCCTATATAAGTTAAGCAATAAAAACCAAAATATACATTTTTATATAGACAAGAACAAGGTTTGAAATGTCGATGTCGACGGACATGTTGATGTAAATATTTTTAATTAGTAAATAAAAACCAAAATATTTAAGGAAAAATCAGAGAATTGTACATATTGATGCAAATTTTTTTAATTAATGAATAAAATTTTAATTGTAGCTTAATTAGTCTATAACTAATCACTTTTTAACCATCATACTAAATATATATGGAAATGCTGTCGCGTTGAAAATGTCAAACATAAAGTCATTTATACATATTTGAAAATTATTTGAATTAATAAGTTAAAATTTAATGTTGCTTTTTATTGATAATTTCTAATTGAATTTAGTTACATAATTGAACAAAATATGTGAAATATAAATATATAAAGTATGAAATAATTTTTAAAAATTATATTTAATTTAAAATTTAAATGTTTAATAATAATTATTTAAATTAATTTTTTTATTTGTTTGTTTTAAGATTTGGTCAATTAAATTTGATTTAAAAAATTTTCTTCTTTGTTAGTCTTTTTTTTTTCTTTTTTGAATCAATTGGATAAAAATTTAACTTTAATTTCTTTAAAAGAAAAATAGAAAACACTCAATGTCGTATAATTTTCTACTATTAGGTTTAGAACAAAAATCTAGGTTGGTTCGAATCCAAAATTTTTGATCTAGATTTTCTTTTTAAAAACAACAAATCTCCGTCTAAGTCTCAACTAATTAGAAGGCCGCCATTGTATCCAAATTTTCTCAACCGCTTAGGGATTCATTGAAAAACAATCAATCGACATTTGGTCGACATCATGTTGACAACAAGAGGGAAAAAAACGACTTCCCCCCTCGTCGACCTGTCAGCACCTCGACACATCAACATATCGAGCGACATGTCGACATATCGCTCAAAATTTATAAGCATGGACATGAAGTACTAGAATCAAAATGTGATAGAAAGAAAAAAGTTAGAAAAAAATTTACCTTTCCCACACTCTCCAAAAAGAAAAAGAATATAATATTATTAAATAAACATAATTTAATTAAATCAATCAATATTTTAATCATATTCAAATATACACCCTCCTAACCTATTCAAATATACATTTCCCTCGTAACCTATAGTATTTAATATGAATATAATTCACATTAAAATTTAACCTATAGTTTTAATATAAATTCAATTCACATTATTATCTCATACTATATAGTTTTATAATGCATCATCATACATTATATTAATTGTGTCATACATAGTGAAATCAAATTTCCTTTAATTAAATTTGAACAATTCAAATTCTTTCCAAGACTTAATGTTTTTAATTAGTCTTTACGAGCTAGCAAGAGAACCTAATAAACTTGATCAGAAGCTCCAACATTACGAGATTAATTATTAACCACCTTAATCAACATACGTTAGCTGCGGATTACTCCACTAAAAACCCGTTGTCGCAACGTCATTGCGACGCAGAGCGACCGACGTCATCCCCTAAAGGGTCTCTTTCGAGATTAGGGTTTGGAATCACCACCAATCATCTACGAGGTGTGATTGGTCACCTATTTTAAAACTTTGTCTGCGAAAATAGATTTTTTTTATTCGAGAGTCGACTAAATGTAGGGAAGGTATTAGCTCCCTACGACACCTGTTCAAAAACGGTACCATATTTTGTCAAAAAAATTATCGTATTATTTTTATTTGGTCCAAAAGAAAGTATTTTTGTGTTTTTATTTAAATGTCTCATATTATATTAATTTACATTTTGTAATAAGATATGAATTAATAGGTATGAGTGGCACGAAGGTCATTAGAAAAATTTTCACACCTCGAGAATATTGAAAGGTTCCAATTCCCGTCATTGGAGTTTTTGAAATAATTATTTAACAAAAAATAAAAAAATAAAAAATAAAATTTTTTTTATGGAATATTAAGATTTGAACTTCAATCATGAGCGTTGACACTTATATATCTCACCAATGCACCAACGCCTTGGGTATAAGCTATAAATTTCTTTTTAAAATACAAATTTTCTATTTTTGAATTTTGTTTAAACAAAAAACTCTAAAAGAAATCTTTTATTTAAAATAATTATTTAGTAATTACTAGACAAAATAATTATTTTAAAATGGGGCCTACAAAGGTTTGAACTTAAATTGTGGACGTTTATAATCAAACATCTTACCACTATACCAACAACCTAAGATTCAAACATTATATCCTTTTTGTTTTCTTTTTAAAAACTTTACGAATTTTGTTAAATTAAAAAAAATAACTTTTTTATTTATTTCGAAATTAAAAGAAAAAACTTTTATTTCAAAATTTAACAAAATAAGATCAAATTTACTCAAAACTGATTTTCTTTGTTAAGATTTTTTTCAAAACCATAACCACCAAATCATTAAAAGAAATTAAAAAAAAAAAGATTGTATTCTAAAAAGACTCTGTTTTATCTCCTGTTTTTTAAAAATCATGTAGAAGACTCTTTTTAGTTAAAAAAAATAAAACAAAGTTGACCAAAAAAAAAGTAAACCTTGTTAAAAAAAATTTCCTTTTAAATAAAAACTAACTTTTAAACTTTGAATTGAAATTTAAAAGACTCCAAATTTTTTTAAACAAGATTTATTTTATAAACCTCCTATTTTTTCAACGTATTTTAACCAAAATTTTAAAGTAAAATCTTTTATTTAAACAAAATTAACATTATATTTATTTCATTTAAAAAAAAACTCTTCTTAATTAAAACAAAATTTAAAATATAAAAATCCTTATTTTCTTTTCAAAAGCTTATTTAAAATTAATTTAGAATATTTTTTTATATTAAAAAAATGGTTTTTTATTAAAAGCATGTTCTTTTCAAAAAAGTAAAAAAAAAAACTTTTTTCTTATAAAAGAAAACATTGTTTATAAGAAAAAAAAAGAATTCCTTTTTATAGAAACAAAAGGATCTGTTTCAAATTAAAACACGATTTCTAAAACCAATTTTCCCTTATTTAAAAAAAAGATCTTTCCAACGTACTTTTTACTTACTTAAAACGCACTACCGCGAGGGAGATCGCTGGCAATCGTCGGAGTGCCAGCGGGCTTGGAAGAAGCTATGAAGAAGGTTGTTGCTGTTGTGTCATTCGCGTCGTTCGAGGTTGTAAGTCCTGTCGTTCCCTTACATCGTCGGAGGTCGTGGGTATGAAAGAGAAAAAGTGGTGGTGGTGGGATAAGAAAGGAGAAGAGATGGATTGGTGGTTATGGAGGAAAAATGTGAGTTTTAGAGAGGGAGAGAAGAAGAAACGGTGAGGGACTTATGGTGGGTTATGAGAGGGAGGTGACTTTCCTTTAAAAGGAAAAAATTAAAACCACTATCTTTTCTTTTCTGTCTACCATGAATGTGTATGTTCTCTGTGCTTCCCCTCTGTGCCTCTCCTCTCGGTGTGTTGCTCCCCTCTTTAAATATACAGAAGAAATAACAGTAACATGACGTGAGTCAAGTAAAACCACATAGAAAAGAAAGGAATGGAAAGCGTAGGAGATACCATGTGACTGAAACTTTGACGAGGAAAAGATCAATTCTGTTAAAAATCAAACCATTTGCTTAACAAAAAATTTTTATTTTTTTAATTCTTATTTTTATTAATAAAATAAAAAATCTTTAAAACAAAATCTATTTTTTTTTTAATTTAATTTAAACTTTAGCTTATAATCAATAATAAAGTAATCTTTTTTAACAAAAACATTTAAAAATAATAATAATAAATAAAGAATANGTGTCTACACCCGTAGCTGCACTCTTCTCACTATTGAATATTTTTGTGTCCACGATATCGACCATTAACGACAAGTCAATATTTCACTAGTGTTTATAACCGTAGTTGGGTCAAATTATCATTTTACCTCTATTTACATCTTGTACCTTAATTGTTGATCCTCTAATGAACAACTCAGTTATGGTCCTGAAAGAATCGAATCCCCAGCGGAAGCGGTTGATCGCTCGTCATTCAACTCGGTTTAAAAACGATAGGATACCGGTTTTTAAAACATAATTGTTTCTACTTTAAACTGGAGGTTCAGCCTCTTGAGAGGAAGAAAACAACTTACATTTGAAGACTGTTGACAACCGTTCTTCCTCGAGCACAAAATTTGTTTCGGCACAAACAAACGAACCAAAACGCACGAATCAAATGTTTGACACTACCACGGAGTTACCTTGCTATATCTCAAGGATTAAGAATGGATTGTGGCATCCTTTTGGAAAGAAAACGAAAAGGGAATTGGAGGAAATTTGTGGTGGAATGAGAGAGCAAATTTCTATAGAAATTTCCCAAGAGTAGCCAACCTTCAACCTAGAGATCTCCTGTGCTTTCAATAAAACGTGAGAAGAGAAAGAGTGGGAGTAACCTCCCACCTCCCACTCTCCACCTAACCACTTCCCAACAAAAATGATGGGGAGTGGTGAATATGTTAATTCTGTTAAACATAATTACCGTATTTAATATATATATCTATTTAATTTAATAAATCAATTAAATTAAATAATTAATTAGATTAAAACTATTTTAATTTAATTAATAGTTAATTTAATTAATTAATTAATTAAATATAATTTAATTAAATCGAATGATTTTTGAATCATATTTAAAATATACATTTTCCTCGTAACTTATAGTATTTAATATGAATCTAATTCATATTAGATTCATATTAAACTTTAACCTATAATACTTTAACCTATAATATTTAATATGAATCTAATTCACCTTAAACTTTAAACTATAGTTTCAATATGAATCTAATTCATATTATTATCTCATAATATATAGTTTTATAATGTATCATCATACATTATATTAAATTGTGTCATACACAATTAACTCAAATTTCATTTAATTAAATTTCAACAATTCAAATTCTTTCCAAGATTTAATGTTCTTAATTACCCTTTTACGAGCTAGCAAGGGGACCTAATGGACCTATAGATTAGAAGCAACATTACGAGACTAATTGGTTAAACTCATTAACCACCTTAATAACTATGTTAACTACGAGTTACTCTACTAAAAACCCACAGCTGAACTCTTCTCACTATAGAATATATTTGTGTCCACGGATATCGACCATTAACGGCAAGTCAATCCTTCAGGAGTCTTAGTTACTTAAGTTGGGTCAAATTACCGTTTTACCCCTGAGTTATATCTTACTCCTTAAATATCACTGCTCTTCTAATAAACATCCCGGTTATGGTTTGACAAATAACCGGAGGTCTCTCTCGGGCCAGTGAGAGGGTGGGGCCCTTTGTTCAAGTCCAAGAGTCAGCATTTAAGAGAACACTTGTCTACTCCCTTAAAGTCGGGGAGGAGTGAATTACATCTTGTGAAATTATGTTTCCAGCTCCCCACTCGGTCTCATCCCCAAAATGATAAGAATGTTGAGTTGGTGACTCGAGTCACTCTCACCCATACAAATCAAAGGACGAGCTCTCACGGGTAGGAGTCCATAACTCACTCAGAATTAGGAATGAGTTGCCTGGTCATCCTATGAAATAGCAATCTGTTAGTCAACGACATTAATTACATCTAAAGATTGGCAATTTCGTTGTCCGGTATTATACAAACTCATTGTGTAGGATACCTCCACTCGCATGTCTCCACACAAACGACCTAGATCAGGTCGTCTATGACATTTAAAAAGTGGGTTGTATCTATAGTGTTGCGAGGATAATGTACCCAGCCTTATCCATATACTATAGACCCTTTAGGTTATTCCCGGGACATTCAACCAATAACCGGAAGTCCCTCTCAAGCCAGTGAGAGGGTGGGGCCCCTTGTTTAAGTCTCGTAGTCAACACTAAAGGGAACACTCATCTACTCTCCTAAAGTCAGGGAGGAGTGAATTTCATCTTGTGAAATTATATTCTCAGCTACCCACTCGGTCTCGTCCTTAAAATAGTAGGAATGTTGAGTCAGCGACTCGAACCACTCTCACCCATACAAATCAAAGGACGAGTTCTACTAGGCAAGAGTTCATAACTCACTCAAGATTGAGATCGAGTTACTTGGTCATCCTATTGAAATATTAATCTATTAGCTAACGGTGTTACAGCTAAAGATTAATTATTTCGCGGTCCGATTTTATACAAACTCATTGTATAAGATACCCTACAGGGGTGAGCATCGGTCGATTGGGGTCGGTTTTTGGCCGACCCCAACGCTGGAAATCGACGTAGTCGGTCTCGGTCGGTCGGAATTTTATTTTTAATTCTTTCTGTACAAATCGACCGCTTAACCGACTGATCGGTTGGTCAGTTTGGTCAATTTCTAATAGATATTAAACTCGAAAGATGAGCAGTTTTGAATAAGCGTTGGTGTGACTGAAATGTAGAGATAGAGAGGCAAGAAAGAGAAGAAATGGGAGAGGGGAAGACGATGAAGGAAGGAGGAGAAGAGAATGATGAATGAAAGAAAGATAAATGTGGAGACTGGAAAGAGAAACAGAAAGGAGAAGAACATGAAAGGGGAGAGAGAGAAATAGAAATTGGAGTAAAAAGAAAGGGTTATTAAATGGATGTAGGTAGGGAAAGAGATGGATAAAAATGAAGAAATAATAATTAATGATAAATAAATAAAAGAAAAATAATAAAAATAAATAAAAAGAAAAGAGTAACAATAAATTATTATTATTATTATTATTATTATTAATAAAAACAATTCACGTGAATCACGTGAAACAATTTTTTATTATTTTTTTTCACACTCCCCCATAACTCACGTAGCAACTTATTACCCTTTTTTTTTCACTTCAAAATCCTCCTTTATCCCTCTCTTTTTTCCCTCTCTTTTTTTTTTTTCACTTCATCTCTCTCGTATTTCTTCTTTTACTCTTACCATCTTTCTTTTGTTCATCCAATTTTCTCTCAGTTGCCATTTCTTCTCAAAGAAATGCTCTCTCTTGTGGAATATTGGTATGAAATTTTAGAATTTTTATTATTTATAAGTCGGTCGATCGGTCGGTTCCTTTGACATCGAAAGAGTCGACCGACCAACTAATCTGTTTTTCACGGAGGAAAATTGACACCGACCGGCTCATATCTCAAACCAACCGGCCGACGTCGATTCAGTCGGTTTTTGTCGGTCAGATCGGTTTTTCGGTCTCGTTTGATCACCCCTATACCCTACTCACATGTCTCCACACAAACGACCTAGATCAAGTCATTTGTAACTATTACAATGTGGGTCGTATTTATAGTGTTACCAGGATAAGGTACCTAACCTTATCCATATACTATAGACAACTTGTCGAGGTTCGAAATGTCGATGTCGATGAAAATGTCGAGATCTCGATTTTACGGACATATCGATGCCGTTGGATATTTCGGGAAAAATCACAAAAATAGTGGATATTCATGCAAGTTTTTTTTTAAATGAGTAAATAAGACTTTAATTGTAGCTTAATTAGCCAATGATTAATCACTTTTTAACCATCATATCTAAATATATAAGTAATATACTTATGGAAATGTCGTCGTGATGAAAATGTTGAAACAAAATCATGTATACATGTATGAAAATTATTTGAGTTAGTAAATTAAAGTTTAATGTTGCTTTTTTATTGATAATTTCTAATCTAGTACTTGAATAAAATATGTGAGATATAGATATATCTAAAGTATGAAATAATTTTTAAAAAGTTATATTTACTTTAAAATTTAAATGTTTAATAATAATTAGTTAAATTAATTTTCTTTTATTTATTCGTTTTAAGATTTGGTTAGTTAATTTTAATTTAAAATTTGTTTTTCTTTAAATTAATTAGCTTTAAAATTTTGTTAGATTTTTTTTAGTTAAATTTAATGTAACTAAAAAATTTAAATGTTTAATAATAATTAGTTAAATTGATTTTCTTTTATTTATTTGTTTTAAGATTTGATTAGTTAGATTTAATTAAAAATTTGTTTTTCTTTTAAATCAATTACTTTAAAATATTGTTAGAACTTTTAGTTTAATTTAATTTAATTTTTTTAAATTGATTATCCGTTTCTTTAAGATTTTGTTAGGTTTTTTCTAGTTAAATTAATTTCAAGTTTGTTTATTTATCTTTTTTTTTTTCTTTTTTGAACAAAAAGATAAGAATTTAACTTTTATAAAATTTAAATGTTTAATATTAATTAGTTAAATTGATCTTTTTTATTTGTTTGTTTTAAGATTTGATCAGTTAAATTTTCTTTTAAATCAATTACGTTAAGATGTTGTCATAATTTTTAGTCAAATTAAGTTTTTTATAAATTGATTATTTAGAATCTATTTCTTTAAGATTCTATTAGATCTTTATAATTAAATATAATTTAGCCCTTGTTTGTTTTTTTTTTTTTGGAACAAAAAAGATAAGAATTTAACTTTAATTCCTTTAAAAGAAAAATAGAAAACGCCCAATGTCGTATAATTTTTTACTTTTATTTTCGACTCTTCTTTTTGCTCTTCCACAATTTATAAAACAGGGAAAAGACGTTTTGAATAGAAATCCTTTCTTCTTTTAAGGTTTGGATTCAAAATTTTCGATCTATATTTTCTCTTAAAAAACAACAGATCTTCCTCTAATTCTCAATTAACTAGAAGACCACTATAGATCTAGATTTTCTCAACCGTTTAACGATTCACTGTAAAAAAAAAAAGAAAAAAAAGTCGACATTTGGTTGACATTTCCTCGACAGGTCGACATGTCGACGACATTGGGAGAAAAACGACTTTCTCCCCCTATGTCGATGTCGAGACCGTCGACATGTTGACGTGTCGAGCGAAATTAGAACAATGACTATAGACCCTTTAGATTATTGCCACGACATTATCCACTTGTATATCGAAAGTATATCAATTATATACCTGATATATATACTGTCTCGTCTACATGAATAACCTTGGATGTTAATTTATTGGATTTGGATTAATGCAAGTCTGAAATAAACATCAATAAAAATTTTAATGAAATAAATAAATTTTTAATTGGATTTACAAACCATGAATTTAGGGCATGAACCCCAATAGACACAATAGACACAACGATTTTAGCTATTGATTCCAATTTTGTCATTTACTTTTCAACAAGTTAAGCTCAAGTTGGCTAAATGGTGGTAGATTAACATACTTGTATAGTAAGATTCTGATATGTATGTATGTTGAAATAGAGTAGTTGGAGTGGGCGTATTTGGGTGGATGATGTTTTCGGGCATTTTGGAAGTCGTTTTCGCACGTTTCACCCATTGTGAGCTTCTACTATAATCTCAGGCGCTTGAGCCTGTGTTGCGTTGGGTCATACTTTGAGTGCTATTCAGAAGGGGGTTCAGAAGGTGCGTGCTCGAATGGTGGATGCCCAAGCGATGTTGTTGAATCACCCTTTGTATATTTCTGTTATAGAGGAGGAAACTCTGGCGGTGAAGGAGTTATGGGTATAGGCTGGGAAAGAGGAGGTGCCGCTTCGTTAGAAGTCTCGGGTCTAGTGGCTTTCTTTGGGGGATAAAAATTCTGCTTTCTTCCATCGGAGTGTTCGAGGCAGGGTTGTTCGGAATGAGTTAACTTCATTGACTAATGATGCAGGTCATGGGTTACTGATCGTTCTGTGATTACTCGAATGTTGGTGCATTTTTATCGTGATCTCTTAGGGTCTGAGCATGTGGGCTATCGTGATTTGACTGGTCTACTTGTGGTAATTCTTTATTTTATTTGGCTGACTGCGTGTTGCACTGACTTGTGTCGTCCGGTGACGAAATTTATGTTCGTCGCCAAAAGTCGCAACTTCTGGCGACGAAATTGTTGTTCATCACCAAAAGTTGCGACTTCTGGCGACGAAAATTTGTGGCGTCGCGAAATCCTCCGTCGTCAAAACCTAAAATTCTTGTAGTGAATTTAATAGCGAGAATTCAAATAAGTTATTAGAAATCAGGTTAACACTCTCATATTTGGTTGATAGAGAAGCATAGCTGTGATTTACCAATAAATCACCAAATGTTATGGTTTTTCACATGATTAAATTTAATAGCGAGGATTGAAATAAATTTAGATCAATTCATTTAAAAATTATAGAAAACAATAAAAACAATCTTAATTTAAATTTTGTTTATAAAAATTGAAAGAACCTAGGCAAATGTTTTTATAAGACATTTTTACCCTTTTAAACCACCTTTGTATTTAATCTCAGCTCATGTCAATTATTGAGCAGGAAGAAAAATATATTATGAGAATTAAAGTTAAATAATTGAGTTTGAAAAAAAAAAAAGTCTTCGTCCACGTAGAAGGGAGATAAAATACCAAAAACTTCCCCAACTCTAGAATTTCTTTCACCCTTACACCCACTTTTGATCGACATTTCTCCTTTCGATTCAGTAACGACTTGTCTGAAATCTCCAAATGAAGAGCCAGCTGAATCCCTCCCTTGATGAAGACCATCCTTAACAGAGACTCCAACTCCAATTTGAGGACACGAGGGATTGCATGCCGTATCACAGTTCACCGTAAAACACTTCACTCAAGGTAAGCAATACCCCAATTTGTTCGCAATCTTCCCCTCCTTTCTTCTACTACCATGCCCTAAATTCCACTTTACTAAASGCATCGATTAAAATGACAAATTGAAKTTCTGYCGTTCCAGATTGCTTAATTGGAAATATTCTTTTTTTTTTACGTTCAAATACTTCTTGGTTGCAGTTTGAGGACACGAGGGATTGCATGCTGCATCACATTCGCTATAAAACGTTTCGCTAAAGGTAAGCAATACCCAATTTGTTCGAAATCTCCCCCTCCTTTCTTCTACTACCATGCCCTAAATTCCACTTTACTAGAGGCATCGATTAAAATGACAAATTGAATTTCTGTCGTTCCAGATTGCTTAATTGAAAATTTTCTTTTTTTTTTTCTGTTCAAACACTTCTTGGTTGCAGTTTGAGGACACGAGAGATTGCATGCCACATCACAATTCATCGTAAAACGCTGCACTAAAGTTTAGAAATGCTCTAATTTGTTCGAAATCTCAACCTCCTTTCTTCTGCTACGATGCCCTAAATTCCACTTTACAAGAGGCATCGATTAAGATCGACAATATGAATTTTTGTTGTTCCAAATTGCTTAATTGGAAATATTTTCTTTTCTGTTCAAACACTTCTTGGTTGCAATTTGAGGACATGAGAGATTACATACCGCATCACAATTCGCCATAAAACGCTTCGCTAAATGTAAGCAATGCTCCAATTTTTTCGAAATCTTGCCCTCCTTTCTTCTGCCACTATGGCCTAAATTCCACTTTACTAAAGGCATCGATCAAGATTGACAAATTGAATTTTTGTCGTTACAGATTGCTTAATTGGAAATTTTTTTTCTGTTCAAACACTTCTTAGTTGTCGTTTGAGGATACGAGAGATTACATGTCGTATGATAGTTTGCCGTAAAACGCTTCACCATAGGTATGCAATGTCCCAATTTGTTCGAAATCTCCCCCTCCTTTCTTCTACTACCATGCCCTAAATTTCATTTTACTAGAGGCATCGATTTAAATGACAAATTGAATTTCTGTTGCTCCGATTGCTTAATTAAAAATTTTCTTTTTTTCATGTTCAAACATTTCTTGCTTGCAGTTTGAGAACACGACGGATTGCATGCCGCATAACAGTTCGCCGTAAATTGTTTCGCTCAAGGTAAGTAATGCCCCAATTTGTTCGAAATCTCCTCCTTATTTCTCCTGCTACCATGTCCTAAATTTCACTTTACTAGAGGCATCGATTAAAATGACAATTTGAATTTCTAACGTTCCAGATTGCTTAATTGAAAATATTCTTTTTTTTTGTTCAAACACTTCATGGTTGCAGTTTGAATACACGAGGGATTGCATGCCAGATCACAATTCGTCGTAAAACACTTCTCTAAAGGTAAGCAATGCCTCAATTTATTCGAAATCTCCCCCTTATTTCTTCTGCTACCATGCCCGAAATTCCACTTTACTAGAGGCATCGATTTAAAAGACAAATTGAATTTTTGTCGTTTCAGATTTCTTAATTGGAAATGTTTTTTTTTTCTGTTCAAAGACTTCTTGGTTGCAATTGGAGGACATGAGAGATTGCATGTCACATGACAGTTCGTCATAAAACTCTTCGCTAAAGGTAAGCAATACCCAATTTGTTCGAAATCTCCCCCTCCTTTCTTCT
>NW_019104500.1:68663-80974 GCF_001995035.1 Momordica charantia | reverse complement strand
GTTCAAACATTTCTTGGTTGCAGTTTGAAGACATGAGGGATTGCATGCCGTATACAGTTCGTCGTAAAACAATTCGCTAAAGGTAAGCAATGCCCCAATTTGTTAGAAATCTCCCCTGCTTTCTTCTACTAGCATGCCCTAAATTCCACTTTACTAGAGACATCGATTAAAATGACAAATTGAATTTCCTTCGTTCCAGATTGCTTAATTGGAAATAGTCTTTTTTTTATGTTAAAACGCTTCTTTGTTGCATTTTCGCTTATCACTTGAACCACTTTTTTCGTAATTGGTAATATTATTATTTTTTTCTGTTCAACTACTTGTTTGTTGCATTTTCATTACACATTTCATAAGTCTTTCATTCCGTTCAAGCACTTCTTGGTTACATTTTCACTTATCTCTCGAACGACATTTTGTTTAATTGGAAATATTCTTTTTTTTTTTCTGTTCAACCACTTCTTTGATGCATTTTCTTTAGACATTGCATAAGTCTTTTATTCTGTTGAAACACTTCTTGGTTGCATTTTCACTTATCTTTTGAACCGTTTTTTGCTTAATTAGAATTTTTTTTTATTCGACCACTTTCATCCCTCATTGGACATTTAGATCTTTTTTCCAATGATCTAACTGGAGCAATTTCAGCCTTTGTTGGACGATTATTGAATTTAAGTATATAATAGATCAGAGGGGAGGTGGGTGTGGAAAGTTTTAGCCAACTTGAAAGTTTGGAGATGTTAGAAAACTTGCTCAAGGTATTCTTACAGAAGTTCACTTTGCTAATCTCTCTCAATGAGCTTCTTTCATTGGACATAAAATCTGATTGGGTTCCTCCCTTTCAATTAATAACTTTTAGTGCAAGTTTATGTAAGGTTGTTTTGGAATCAAGTTTCCTCAATGGCTTCAAACACAAAAAGCATTGTATAGGCTGTACTTGGTTAACATGAGTATCTCAACTACTATACCAACATGGCTGACAGGAGAAAATCTAACTGAATTATTTATTTCCAACAACCAGATCATGGGACCACTTCCTACGACCATTGGCGACCAAATGCCCAATTTTAAAAGGTTATTTCTCAATAATAATCTTATCAATGGTTCTCTGCCACTGTCAGCTGCCAATAAAAGTATTTTGAACGTGTGGATGTTTCAAACAATAGGTTGTCTGGGACAGTTCATGGTTGTCTCTTGACTTCAAACTTGTTCAGTTTCGATTTGTCCTCGAATAACTTTTCAGGGACCTTTCGATATTATTCACTCGGAAATCTTTCAAAAATTTACAATTGTACTTAGACAAAAAATAATTTTGAAGGATCCATGCCAATTGGCTTGAAGAATTCCTAATATTTGTTGTATTTGAATCTGGAAGGAAACCATTTCTTCGGAAACATCCCCACATTGGTGGGTTATAATCTTACAAATTTGTGACTGCTAAAGCTACGAGATAATTGGTTCAATGGTACCATTCCTTCAAGTCTATGCCTTTTCTTACACTTTCAAATTTTGGATCTTGCACATAATCAATTAGAAAGAAATATCCCACCAAAACTCAGCGGTTTTAGCATGATGGCAGGCAAGATGCCGAGACAATTTACCGCTTGCTATACGTGGTTGCCCTTATATTGGAATAGGTGGCCAAAAACATCATTTGAGATCAAGATACATGCAATACTCATTTTTACAACTGGCAGTACTGGTGAATATAGACCTCTCCAATAACTCCTTGGTCGGCTTCATTCCCAGTGAGATAACAACATTTAAAATGTTATTTGGATTGAATTTTTCCTACAATAATTTGGTAGGGTGAATTCCTACTGAAATAGGGGCAATCGAGTTATTACAACCACTCGACTTGTACCTTTTAATCGACTTTCTGGTCTAATTCCTCGAAGCATGTCAAAATTATATTCATTAAGGATGTTGGGATTATCTTACAACAATCTCTCCAAAAACATTCCTCGAGAGTGGGTCATCTCTCTACATTCAATGATGCTTCTAGTTTTGATGGCAATCATTTCCTTTGTGGAGATACACTCCCAGTGAAATATGTGATTGAGAAGTCATTTGAACCGCCACATGTAATCGAGAATCTGGATCAAGACGAGGATAAATGGGATAGATGGGAGGAGTTGTTGCTTTACATTATGATAATGCTTGGATTTTCAACCGAATTTTGGGATGTTGTTGAAAGTTTAGTATTGAAGAGGAGTTGGAGATATGCTTATTTAAAGTTTGTGGATTAGACTCAATACAAGATTCATGCAGCCATACGACGATGTTGGATCAAAGCTTAAAGAAATCTGCATTCACAAATGAGTAGGTAACAAAGTTTTTTTTTCCCCACCAAAGCTAATTCAAGTCTAGTCCTTGCTGGTAAAATTATACTTTCTTGTTTTATTTAGTTAATGTTTCYCTTGAAAAAGAAAGTGTGTGGTTAATTACTGGTCTGCAAGTTTTACTTTACTGTTTTATTGAGATGATTGAAGGGTGATGATATGAACCAAAGTATCTTAGTGCTCAAGGATTTAAAGGAAGATGTTGGAGAATCCTATGTCCAAGTTGACAACAAATCGGAGTTGCATTAAATGCACTCTAGTTTCATTTATGGCCAACTCAAGTTGCATTCATGGAAGTCAAAGTTGAACTCAAGATGCATTCATGGAAGTCAAATTTGAACTCAAGTTGCATTCAATGAACTTAAGTGCATCTCAAGCTTCATTTATTGCAAGTCATACATCAATTAATGAAACTACACTTCAAACTACTTCAAGTGAAGCTTCATTTACAATTGGGAGGTTACAAAGACTTTGAAGGGTGATCAAGACTTCAATTCTCGGATTTAAACCTATTTTTATTATATTTTCAATTTTAAACATTTCATTTATGTGTTTTAAGTTACATTTTAGCTAGTGGATGTTATGGCCATCATATAATTGAGAGTTACAACCTTTCAAATGCTTTTATGTTACTTTTAGGGGTTGTTTTAGAGGCTATAAATAGCCTAGTTTGTTTCCTTTGAAAGACAGATTTTGATGATTGAATGAAAGTTGCTATTTTGCTTCAAAAAGCCTAGAGCTTGTTTTTCTTTGCAATTCTTGAGTGTTAGATTTGCATGCTAGAATCATTCAAGTAGCCTTGATCAAGCTATCTTATGGAGTGGTTCGAATCTTGAGTTTAGAAACAAGTTTTCTCTACTCTTGATATTGATCATCAAGGTAAATCCATTCTAACTTCTTCCTTGGGTTGGCATCATCTCGATTTGGGGGTTTTAGCATTTGTGATCTAGGGGTTTGCATAACCATAACGGTTCTTAGATCCAATTGGCTATTGTTTTCTTATCAGGTGAAAAAAGAAATAGAATTTTCATTAGGAATGTCACGGTATCTAAAAATAATTACCTAATTCTTTAGATTCCTTATAGTTTATATGTTTAAATAAAAATATTTAAATGTTGTAAGACTTCTAATATTATCTCAGCCTCATCATACCCGGCCCAGCCCAAAAAAGTAATGGTCCAATCTTGGCCCAGTCAAGGCCCAACAGGCCTCAACTATTGTTTGGCCCGGGCTTGGGCCAGCCCAACCACTCAAATCTAGGCTCATAGTCCAATCCTTGGGCCTAACTCGATGAGCCAAAGTTGGATCAGGCCTGGATCAGGCTTGGACCGGCCCATATATTAATATATTTTTAATTATTAAAAATTTTAATTTAAATAATTTTCAAACTATTTTTTTAATTCTAGGATTTATGTTTTTATATAATTTTTGGTACAATTTTTTTTTATTTTTATAATCTTACTAATAAACTTTGTTATGTCATATTTTATAAGTTCAAGTCCACTTATTTTTAAAAAATATATTTTTTCATTTTTAAAAATTAAATTTATATCTTTTTACTTTATTAATATGAACCTACCTAAACAAAATTACAAAAATAATGACAAAAAGTATAATAGATGTTTTTATTATTTGTTTATTTATATTTTGTTTTGAGAATTATTGCATCACTACAATATGAGTATATTCTAACTAGGTTAACACCTACTCATTTGCTAATCATGTACATTTTTTCTCAAATAAAATAAATCAATACAACAATATCAATACAATAGAAATGAATATTTAAAAAAAAATTCGAGGGATCTAAATGACAAAAAAAGAATAACTCTAAATACTAACTAACTATATAGTAATAATTAATATATAATAATATTTTACTATATTGGATCGGGCCTTCGGGCTGGCCCAATGGGTTGATCCAAATACGGCCTAAATTGAATTTTTGTCGTTCACATTGCTTAATTGGAAATTTTTTTTTCTGTTCAAACACTTCTTGGTTGCAGTTTCAGGACATGAGAGATTGCATGTCGCATGCTAGTTCGTCGTAAAACGCTTCGCTAAAGGTAAGCAATGCCCCAATTTGTTCAAAATCTCCCCCTCATTTCATCTGCTACCGTACCCTAAATTCCACTTTACTGGAGCATCGATTTAAATGACAAATTGAATTTTTGTTGCTCCAGTTTGCTTAATTGAAAATTTTCTTTTTCTTTTTCTATTCAAACACTTCTTGGTTGAAAATTTTTCTTTACACATTTGTAAAAGCAACCTCTCGCCATTGAGTTACAATGTAAAATTCATTGTATAAAATGAATCAAGCTCTCACAATTTAGCATTTAGTTGTTATCAAAATTAGGGAACTTTCAGAAAAAGGTTCAGTTCCATTGGCTCTCTTATCCATGGTGCTTCTGATTCAATTTTGTTTCCCTCAAGTTTCAGCCATAACTTGCATCGAAAATGAGCGAGAAGCTCTACTTCAACTCAAGAAAAGTTTTGATGATTATTCTCATTGCTTGGGATCATAGAAAGGAACATATTGTTGCAATTGGGATGGAGTGAGCTATAATGAAACTACTGGACATGTTACTAAGAGTGATCTTCGAAACCATCTGACTCTCTCTAACTCTGAATTATCAAGTAATTCGATTGACTCTAGTTTGTTACAATTCAAATACTTAAATTACTTGGATTTAAGTGGGAGCGACTTCAACTATACTCAAATACCAAATTTTTTCGGTTCAATGCTTGAATTAAGACATCTTTATCTTTCTCAAGCATCTTTTAGTAGAAAAGTTCCTCATGACATTGGAAACCTGACTAATCTGGTCGTTCTTGATTTATCATTTTGTAAGTACTCTTACAATGAAAGATGGAAGTTGGCCAATGGTGATGTTGAATGGATATCTCGCCTTTCTTCGTTACAGTTCCTTGACTTTAGTGGGATGAATTTTTTAGATGCTTTGAATTTGATCCAAGTGGTTAGTTCTCTTCCTTTATTGTCGTCCTTAACATTGAAGTCTTGTAGCCTCCCAAACGTCTATTCGTCTTTGGGTTCCTTTAATTCTTAATTTATTACCAGAATTCAACTTCTAGATTTGCCTTTTAATAACTTTAATGGTCCAATTCCCAAGGCTTTTCAAAACATGACTTCCTTGAGATACCTAGACCTTTCACATAATAAGCTCACTAGCATTAAAGGTGGATTTTCATCTCTCATTGGACATTTAGATCTTTTCTCCAATGATCTAAGTGGAGCAATTCCAGCCTTTATTAGAAGACTATTAAATTTGAGGATATAATAGATTAGAGGGGGAGGTGGATGTGGAAAGTTTTGGCCAACTTGAAAGTTTGGAGTTGTTAGTCATAACAAGAAACTTGCTCAAAGGCGTTCTTACAGAAGCTCACTTTGCTAATCTCTCTCAATTGCGTACCTTAATGATTGGTTACAATGAGCTTTCTTCATTGGACATGAAATTTGATTGGGTTCCTCCCTTTCAATCAAAAACTTTCAGTGCAAGTTCATGTCAAGGTTGTTTTGGAAGCAAGTTCCATCAATGGCTTCAATCACAAAAACCATTGTATAGGTTGTACTTGGGTAACACGGGTATCTCAACTACTATACCAACATGGTTGATAGGACAAAATCTAACTGAATTGTATCTTTTCGACAACCAGATCATGGGACCACTTCCTACAACCATTGGCGACCAATTGCCCAATTTTAAAAGGTTATTTCTCAATAATAATCTTATCAATGGTTCTCTACCACTGTTAGCTTGCCAGTGGAAGTATTTGGAACGTGTGGATGTTTCAAACAATAGGTTGTCTGGGACAGTTCATGGTTGTCTGGGACAGTTCATGGTTGTCTCTTGACTTCAAACTTGTTCAGTTTCGATTTGTCCTCGAATAACTTTTGAGGGATCTTACCATATTATTCACTGGGAAATCTTTCAAACATTTTACAATTGTACTTGGCAAAGAATAATTTTGAAGGATCCATGCCAATTGTCTTGAAGAATTCCCAATATTTGTTGTATTTGGATCTGGAAGGAAACCATTTCTCTGGAAATATCCCCATATGAGTGGTTATAATCTTATAAATTTGCGACTTCTAAAGCTACGAGATAATTTGTTCAATGGTAACATTCCTTCAAGTTTATGCCTTCTCTCACACTTGCAAATTTTGGATCTTGCACATAATCAATTAGAGGGAAATATCCCACAAAAACTCAACGATTTGAGCGTGATGACAGGCAAGATATCGAGACAATTTATCACCAGAACCACTCAAACCTAGGCTCATAGTCCAATCGATGGGCCTAACTCGGTGAGTCAAAGTTGAATCGGGTCTGGATCACACTTGGGTCAGCCATATATTAATATATTTTTAATTATAAAAATTCAAAATTTAAATAATTTCCAAACTAAGTTTTTTTTTAATTCTAGAATTTTTGTTTTTATATAATTTTTGGTACAATTTTTGTTTTTTTATAATCTTACTAATAAACTTTGTTATGTCATATTTTTTTAAGTTCAAGTCGCCTTATTTTTAAAAATTATATTTTTTATTTTTAAAAATTAAATTTATATACTTTTACTTTATTAATATAAACCTACCTAAACAAAATTACAAAAATAATGACAAAAAAATATAATAGATGTTTTTATTATTTGTTTATTTATATTTTGTTTTGACTATTATTGCATCACTACAATATGAGTACATTCTATTGTATACATGACTAGGTTGACACTTACTCATTTGCTAATCATGTACATTTTTTCCTCAAATAAAATAAATCAATATAATAATATCAAAACAATGAAAATGAATATTTAAAAAAAATGGAGAGATCTAAATGACAAAAAAAAGAATAACTCTAAATACTAATTAACTATATATTAATAATTAATATATAATAATATTGGACTATATTTGATCGGGCCTTTGGGCTGGCCAATGGGCTGATCCAAATACGCCCAAATTTGTCAACTCATAGGTCAGCCCAATTTAAAAAACAAAGATCCATATATAATCAAATTAATGGATGGGTTGGATTGGGCCGGATCGGTCAAACATTAACTTTGGGCTGAGCTTGGATTGATCTTGGGCTGGACTTGGACCGGCCTTTGGGCTTTGAGCCCGATGATGAGGCTGGATATTATCTTTTGTTTTTAAAAGCATTTTTTTAGTATGTATTTTTAGTTAGTTTAATATGTTATTGTAACAATATAATTTTGTTCCTTTCAGGATGAAATTGGACTTCAACTCTAATCACAGATGTTTTAGGATCGAGTTGTACACTAATTATAAACACGTATGTAGACTTTCATTTTCCATGTGTAACAGACTTTCATTCCTACTCTTATAACTACATTACAATATTTTTACGTTATGAAACCTTATGCAACTATATAAATGTGTGGATGTAGAAGAAATTTATTTTGGGATCATATTAACCCTCCTATTTTATATAATTCATAAAATTTCCTTTAAATTTATTCTTGTAAGAAAATTATTTCTCATGCACAGACATATGTAATTGAGTGTAAGAGAAATATAATTTAAAAATCTCTCTTGTGGAAGAAGAAACTCCCTTATGTATGTAGTCATGCAATAATGACACTAACAAATAACCCATATAAATATATACTTTTTTTAGTTAAACAATATGTGAAATTAAAAGTAGTTGAAACATGACAATTTTATATTTTAGTCCAAACCTTTACTAACTATTACATTTAAAATACGTCAAATAGTAAAATTCATAGTATATACGATGTAAAGTTATATACTATGAATTTTAATTTTAAGATGGAAAGTTAATAAAAATTTACCTTAGACAATGAATCTCCAAATTTTCGACGAAAGAAAAAAAATCAATACAATAATTTAATTTTAAAAAATACCTAACGATTGAAAACAAAAATGAGTCTTACCAACATATATATTCTCTTCTTTTTAAATTTTTTTAAAAATCTACATATTTGATTGTAAAATAAAAAAAAATTGATATATTTGTATAAAAAATTTACCATTTCTTTTTCTTTTTTAAATGGACCTAATCTATAATCTATTTTTATTTTTTAAAAGTAAAATTGACAAAAAAAAATCCTTTTATAAAACTTACCAGAAAAAATTGAATTGAAAAAAAGGGAAAATCCTTAATTACAAAAAAAGAAAAAAAAAGGCGAAATACATTTGCGAAAATCACGCATTGTGAAAAAAAGTAATGATCTATACTATATATAATTGGGGCTATGGAGGAGAATCTTTGTCTTCCATTTTTGCCCTCCACTTTTTAATAAATACCTATTTTACCTTTCAAACTTATGTAGGATGCAACTGTTGGATCGAGGTATCTGTTGAGAGAAGTGATGTGTTCATTCACATATGGGTGCGATTGAGATTGATAATTGTTTATATATAATATAGTAGACCGATGTATTTTTTTTAGATAGATAAGTTAATCCAAGAGGTGTAATTGATGAAATGATATATCCATTCCCAAATAGGTGTGATTACAAACATCTATATAACATGAAAGAAAACACCATGCATAAAATTGTGTATTTTTTGTCTCTCAAAATGTTTATGAAGGCTTTTTTCTCTTGCAATGAAAATTAAAAATTTTCCTTATTTGCAAGAGAAACACTAAAGATATAAGAATCCATAAGTTTATTTGATTTGATGATGAGGTAGAGTATAAAATTACATTTTTATATTAATATATTAATGATTTATTTTAGTTGATTAATGTTCGTAATATAGATTCTTAATTGCTGTTGTATATGTCTTAACTACTTTTAAATTTTCTTATTTCATGTTTATTTTTATGTTTATGTCTTTATTAACTAACTTGAGTACTTAACCATGAATATTTATTACTTGATTTGTTAAATTAATTATTTACATATTAGATTATTGTATTAGTTTTCATATTATAAGGGTTTTTGTTTTCCTATTTTTCCATTTAAATTTTCAAAAATTTATTGACAAGAGCAAATTATTCAGGTAAATATGTTCGTTGAGAGGAGTTAATCCATTAGATGTGGTTACATAAAGAAGAGTGTTATCATCCGCATATGGTGTGATCCAGACTACGATATGAAACATCACAATCAAATGGTAGAGATATATCTATAGAGGAGAACGTATGTTTCTTATTTTGCCTTTTAAGTTTTCGTAAATTCATATTTTAGTTTTTTAAGCATCATTTTAATATATTTGGAAAATAAACATTTAAAATGCACGTGATTGTTGCTAGTAATAATAAAAAGCCAAACGTTGGCTCGAACGGAAGCACGCAGCAATGAAAATTACATTGTGAAGTGAGTAAGGGCTAGTGCCTATAATTGCCACTGTGCCAAAGGCAAATATTGAAATTTAACTTGAATTTTCACGTACATATTCTTATTTTACAAAGTTCATGGAAAAGCAAAAGATCAGTCATAATAATGACTAATATAGATGCCTACTAACTAAGTAAACAGAAAAGTCCAAGTTTTTATTTTTATTTTTGTTTTTTGTTTTTTTATGAGAACCAAGGTTGTCATTGAGAAAAATGAAAAGAGATACAAAAAGAACAAAAGGGGCCTACAAAAAACAACCCTAAGAGAGGAAGTTCTCTAAAGAATTAGGAACTACAAGAAAAACCCTTAGAAGGGTTGGGGATCCTGTTGGGTGTGTTGCCCTAAACTCGTAGTTTGTATTTTGTGTAAAAACAAATGTATATTCAATAAATTTGTTGTTGAATTCATAGCATTGCATTGTCCAAAATCCAATAAACTAAACATCCAAGGTTATTTTAATGTAATCGAGACAGTATATATATTGGGTATATATTTGATATATTAGGTATATATTTGATATATCCCTGATATACGAGGTATATATTTGATATACCCCTGATATACGAGTGGATAATATCCCATGAATAACCTAAAGACTCTATACTATATGAATAAAGTTGGGTACCTTATCATGGCAACACTATGGATACGGCCCAATTTGTAAATGTTACAGACGACTCGATCCAGGTTGTTCATGTGGTGACATGCGAGTAGGGGTATCCTATACAATGAGTTTGTATAAGACTGGACTGCGAAAAAGCCAATCTTTAGATGTAACATTGTTGCCTAACAGATTGTTATTTCATAGGATGACCAGACAACTCATTCTCAATCATGAGTGAGTTATGGACTTCTGCTCGTGAGAGCTTGTCCTTTGTCTGTATGGGTGAGAGTGGCCTGAGTCGCCGACTCAACATTCCTACCATTTTGGGGATGAGACCGAGTGGGGAGCTGGAAACATAACTTCACAAAATGGAATTCACTGCTTCCCGACTTTAAGGGAGTAGATGAGTGTTCTCTTAGTTACTAACTTCGGGACTTGAACAAGGGGCCCCACCCTCTCACTGGCCCGAGAGGGACTTCTGGTTCTTCGTCGGACCATAACCGTGTTGTTCGTTAGAGGAGCAGTAGTATTTAAGGAGCAAGATGTAACTCAGGGATAAAACGATAATTTGACCCAACTTAAGTTACGAGCACTCGTGAAGGATTGATTTGTCATTAATGGTCGTATATCCGTGGACACAAAACATTCTGTAGTGAGAAGAACTGCGGGTCTTTAGTAGAGTGACCCGTAGTTAACGAATGTTGATTAACTCAGTCAATGAGTTTGACCGATTAATCACGTATCGTTGGAGCTTCTGATCTATAGGTCCATTTGGTCCTCTTGCTAGCTCATAATGGGTAAAACGAGGATTTAGGTTTTGGAAGAATTTGAACTGTTCAAATTGCTCGAGGGAATATATGTATATTGATACATTATAATATATAGTTAATTCTAAATTAAAACTATATATTACGAGAGAAATTATTTGAATGAGATTCAAATAAAATTAATATGAATAAGATTCATATTAAAACTATAGGTTAAAAATAATGTGCATAACATGTACATTACGACTATAGGTTATACGAGAGATGCTATAGAATATGATTCTATTTTTGTGATAAATAATTAAGTGTTAATTATATATATATATATATATATATATATACATAATTGATTAATTAATTGTTAATTAGATTAATAATTAATTAATTAATAAGATTAATTAATTATATATATATTAATTATTATTTATATTAATTTGATTAATATTAAATTAATAATAAATCACTCCGCTACAAAAATGCAAGGGAGTGGGGAGTTGCTTATGACGTGGGGATATTTCTTTTCTCAATTATTTTGCAGTTTGTTTTGCAAATGCACAGATGAACAACGCGTAAGCTTTCTCGTAGAACTCCCAATCTCTCTCAAGCTCTCTCTTTCAATACTCCCTCTCGTTCCAAAGAATTGCTCCCACAAGCACGATCTCGAGACCCAAGAGGATAGCAAGGAAGATTCGGTGGTGGTGTTTCGGGGGGAAATCGTTGAAGAAAAGTTCTTCAAATGTAAGTTTTCCCCGTTTTTCATCTTTGCAATTTTGATTTTGTTTTCTCAAAAATCATGAACATGGTCCGCTTCAGCTCTGGGATTCACATTCCTTCAATTGGTATCAGAGCAAGGTTGATGTTCTGATTTTTTGGGAGCAAAATCGGTGTTCTTGGTGGGTGTTTTCCTATTTTCGAAATATGGGTTTGCGGGTTGGAAATTTTCCGGTTTTTGGCATTTAGATATCTTTTTCCTTCTTGATTTGATCATGTAAGGGTCCGGTGTTTTGGGCATTGAGTTTCTGTATTGATTCTGTAAGTCTGGGTCGCTCGAAAGTCATTCGTGGCGTCGGATTGGGTAAAAAGTTGCATAAAATAGCGAAGAAGATGAAGCAGACTGCGGAGACAGCACCATGGCGCTGCGGGGACAGCACAAAGTGCCATGGCGCTGGACTGTAGCGCCGCAGCGCTATGCAGCGCCATGGCGCCGTGCCTAGGCGCCGCGGCACTGCTTGCTGCAGCTGCGCAGAGGCG
>NW_019104500.1:6965-68397 GCF_001995035.1 Momordica charantia | reverse complement strand
AATTATTTTATGCATTATGAATGTATATTTTAATTAAAAGTATATTGCATATTATATGCCATATAGTTTTAAAATCCCACCATAGGTTACATGCATAATATGTATGTTTGATATATAGTATGTATGTATTATCATACATCATATAGTTATAAATGTTATAATGTACGAATGCATGTCATTACTTTCATTAATATAATTGTTATATTGATGTATGCTTACAATGCATGATTATAGTTTTAATTTCTTAAATTTTATAAGAGTTATAAAATGTGGTAGATCGAAATTAAAATCTATAATAAAGAATTGCATGCAAATATAGGGTCTAAGTTAATTAATTTTATAGGGGTTTAAAATTAATTAGACTTTAAGTTATATCTTCTAATATGATTAGTGGGTAGTCTTTTATTTTGTTTTAACTAGGTTTAAAATGAAATGATAAAAGGCTAAATATATAGTATTGCCTATAAGGGAACCCTGTCTAAGGAAGGTTCTGTCTAGGTTGAGATACTTAAGCTGACCGTAAGGGAACACCTCTACCTGGGAACCGACCTAGGGGTTGAATTAGTCAATATTTTATTTACATGCATTAACGTCGTTGGTTTATTAAAATGTTTAATGAACTAAAACATTTATGTACAACTACCAATATAATAATTATATTGGACCGACTAAAAATTCACTTAGTTAATTTCACTTAGTCGGGATTTATCTAAGTAATATATCATAGTCTTAGAATACTAAGTGGGAGCAAAAGAGAATATGTAATATACAGTGTATATATTTGATATACAAAGTATATATAACATACTTCTCTCTCACGTTCTCCTTTATATTCACACTGTGAGTTCCATGCTCGGCCTCGTGTCGCCCTGGGCGCAGCCTCCTTACGGAAGGTGTTTGCATTGTTCAATATCGAGGTGAATGGAGATAGTATCCATAGTAAGTGGGAGAAGGATGTGTGACAACACATCCTGCGGTCTCCATCATTGGTTTGCACCATGAGGTTTCATACATTGCCTGCGTGTTGTCCTGGAGTGACCATCCCTACGGAGGGTTCATTGTATGGAATAAAAACCAAGGCAAACTCCAAAAATGGATAGGGGTCTTTCAGGTTTTGCGCCAATATTTTTCTTCCCTACGGCAAGATTATTGGAGTGGACCTCTGAGGTCCGAAAATGATGGGTCACACTTACGGGGAGTTGTTAAGTTAGTTAGCAATTTCTTGACCAAATAAACAATGACTAAAGTTTATAGGAATAAGAGTTATTCAGGTGTAAAATTTAGTTGAGAACGTCTATATTCAGTGAAGGAGTACCTGTCTGTCCTACGGTGGCTGTTGCTCTAAATCACTGAAGCGTCATTGCAAAACAATTTTGTTAGGGTGCTTAATTACTTTTGCTAAAATTTGATTGGGTTCAAAGGTTAATGCATGAAACTAATATAGGTTTGTTTTTACTTCAGCATGTCTACTTCCATTATTGCACTCCTAGCCGCTCAAAAACTGAACGGCGAGAATTACAAACAATGGAAATCGAATCTAAACACTATTCTCGTGATAGATGATCTTAGCTTCGTCTTGCAAGAGGATTGTCCTCAAGCTCCTGTGCCTAACGCCACTGTGGCGTTGCGCAACGTCTATGACAGATGGATCAAGGCCAATGACAAGGCCAAGGTCTACATCTTGGCGGGCATATCTGATGTGTTTGCTAAGAAGCACGAGGACACGGTCACTGCTAAGGAGATTATAGACTCGCTGCAGAGCATGTTTGGACAACTGTCCTCACAGGCTCGACATGAAGCCCTTAAGTTCATCTACAACTCCCGCATGAAGGAGGGCTCATCACTGCGAGAACAAGTTCTCAACCTGATGGTTTACTTCAACGTTGCAGAGTCGAACGGGGCTGTCATAGACGAGCAGAGTCAGATCAGCTTCATTCTGGAATCTCTTCCGAAGAGTTTCCTTCCATTCTACAGTAATGCGGTTATGAATAAGCTGGAGTACACTCTTACCACACTCTTAAACGAGCTGCAGACCTACAAGTCTCTTATGAAGAGTAAGGGACAAGAAGGGTAGGCAAATGTTGCCACCTCAAAGAGGTTCAACCGAGGTTCGTCCTCTGAAACCAAGTATGCGCCCTCTTCTTCTGGAAGTACAACTTTCAAGAAGAAGAAGGCTGCTGGTAAGGGGTCTAAACCTCACTCCGTTGCTGCTGCTGCCAAGACAGGCAAAGCCAAGGTTGCAGAGAAAGGAAAGTGTTTCCACTGCAATATGGATGGGCATTGGAAGCGCAACTGCCCAAAATACTTGGCCAAAAAGAAGAAAGTCAACGAAGGTAAATATGATTTATTTGTTTTGGAAACATGTTTAGTGGAGAACGATGACTCCGCCTGGATACTTGATTCAAGAGTCACTAATCACGTTTGTGCTTCATTTCAGGGAATTAGTTTCTGGACGCAGCTTGACGACGGAGGGATGACTCTCAAGGTCGGAACGGGAGAGGTCATCTCAGCTGTGGCGGTAGGGGAGCTCAAGTTGTTTACAAATAAGAATATGTATATATTATTAGATCATGTGTACGTAGTTCCTAAAATTAAAAGGAACTTAATTTCAGTTTCTTGTTTGTTAGAACATTTGTATTCCATTTCATTTAATTTGAATGAAGCGTTCGTTTCAAGAAATAGTGTTAATATTTGTTCTGCTTTGCTTGAAAACAACTTGTATGTGCTAAGACCAACCATAACTAAAATAGTTTTAAATACCGAGTAGTTTAAAAATGCTAGAACTCAAAATAAAAGGCAAAAAGTTTCTCAAAAAGAAAATACATATCTTTGGCACTTAAGATTAGGTCACGTTAATCTCAATAGGATTTGGAGGTTGGTAAAGAATGGCATTCTAAGTGAGTTARAAGACGATTCTTTGCCACCATGTGAATCTTGTCTTGAAGGCAAAATGACTAAAAGACCTTTTACTAGAAAAGGTTATCGAGCCAAAGAGCCCTTAAATCTTATACATTCAGACCTTTGTGGTCCGATGAATGTTAAAGCTCGAGGAGGGTATGAATACTTCATCTCTTTTATAGATGATTATTCAAAGTATGATTATTTATACCTAATCCAACATAAGTCTGAAGCCCTTGAAAAGTTCAAGGAGTACAGGACTGAAGTTGAAAATCAATTAGGTAAGACCATTAAAACACTTCGATCAGATCGGGGTGGAGAGTATATGGACTTGAGATTCCAGGACTATATGATAGAATATGGAATCACGTCCCAACTCTCAGCCCCTGGTACACCTCAACAAAACGGTGTATCAGAAAGGAGAAACAAAACCCTGTTGGACATGGTTCGATCAATGATGAGCTATGCTCAGTTGCCTAACTCGTTTTTGGGTTACGCAATGGAGACTGGGGTTTACATTTTGAACGTAGTTCCATCAAAGAGTGTTTCTGAAACACCCTTTGAGCTATGGAAGGGTCGTAAAGCTGGTTTACGTCACTTTCGCATTTGAGGATACCCGACACACGTGCTCATGACTAACCCAAAGCAACTGGAACCTCGTTCAAAAGTATGCCTATTCGTAGGTTACCCTAAAGAGACGAGAGGTGGTCTATTCTTCGATCCTCAAGAAAACAGAGTGTTTGTATCGACAAATGCCACTTTCTTGGAAGAAGACCACGTTCGAGATCATAAACCACGGAGTAAGGTAGTGATTAACGAGATTTCCGAAGAGGCCATAAACACGTCAATAAGAGTTGTTGATCAAACTGGCACTACAACAAGAGTTGTTGATGAAGCCAGTACATCACGTCAGTCACATCCACCTCAAGTATTTAGGGTGCCTCGACGTAGTGGGAGGATTGTGCCACAACCTGACCGCTACGTGCGTTTAACTGAAACCCAAGTTGTCATACCTGAGGACGGCGTCAAGGATCCATTGACCTACAAAAACGCAATGGAAGATACTGTTAGGGTTGACTTTTTACTGCAGAAACATGTGTCGGTAGCCCTGTTTGACCACATTTTTGACCCATTTCCCATTATTATTTGTCAAAAAGGACCACATATTCTTAAAGTAGAACATGCATAGATTATTTCTGCATAAAAGTCAAACTATCGTACTTTATGAAAAATATGAGATAAATGCAATCAAAGATGGAAGAAAATAACAGAATTCTGTTTTTTGAAGAATTGCGTCCGACGCATTTTTTGAGGGGAATTTATCAAAACGCACGTTTTGATTAATGAAGGGCAAGGAGGACATTTTCCACATGTTCAAAACCGTGAGTCCAAGTCCAAGTGAGGTGGTTAAGTGAATCTCAACCCTTTTCCACCTAAAATTGAGGGGAGTTTCAACCAACCTATGGTGCTATAAAAGGAAGTCATCCATCCCTCAGCAAATCATCCCTTCCAAGCTTCATTTCATATTCTTTTAGATGCTCTCTCGTTGTAGAACAGGTTTTTAGCGTTTATGTTCATGTTCTAGTTGTTCATTTCTTCGTTTTTCACACTTTTACCTTTCGTAGTGCTTTTAATTCGAGTTCTTACTTTCGTTCTTTGTTCATTCTGTTATTCTAAAGTTCTTTAACGAGTTTCAACTCCCCTCGCGCTCGAGAGAGAAGAGGGTCAAGCTAAAACTCCTTATACGGCTTATTTATTCATTTAAATTCAATGAAAAATAATTTCTTATTGTTTTCGTGCATTTACTTTCATTTAATTATGTTCTAAATTAGTTATCAACCTCTTTGTGGAATGCCTTAGTCAAATGATTTGATTTTCAACACGCTCGGGATTTTTGCCAGATTGCGCCTGGCACTTTTTTGGGTTGGTTTCTAAAAACTTCTCTTTATGTCTTTTTTCCATTTGGCCAGTGGGAACTTGATTTATACACCAAAGCCCAACCTTGGGAAAGGTGAGTTAGGTAAAATAATAGGAAACCAATATGGGATGTGACTTAGGAATAAGCGCATAAAACATGGTCCTAGGCATAGACCCTGTGACCCATAATGCAAATGAGTTGGTAGATATTCTCTAGGATTGTAATCACACATAGGAATACGATTGTAGGTTACCCTAGCCTATGTAGCAACCAAAAGCGGTAGTGAAAGAGTAGAACTCAAATCCGAAGAAAAGCCAGGAATTGCGCCTGGTGCATTTTCCCAACATAGTGTGTTTTCCATATTTTGCATCAAACCTAAGGTAGGAGACAAGGAGGTTGAGTTTTATTAAATTGCTTGTTAGTTAAAACCCCAAACAACAACATTTCATTACATATTTCTTCTTAAATCACAATTGCATATTTGAACCGTTCACTTCTTAAAAATTGTTTTGAAAAGCAACAAGTCCTTGAGGCTTCGACCTTGGATTACTTTCGAGTATTACTTGTGACCGTATGCGCTTGCACGAGTCTCTAATCTTTTTAAAGGTAGAGAAAGTCCCAACAAGTTTTTGGCGTCGTTGCCGGGGACTTAAGTTTTCAAATCATATTCTTTTCAAGTGAATTGTTTCATTGTGTGATTGTTGCATACCTCTGTGGACTTAATTGTTATATCTAATCTTTAAGGGAGTTGTGTATGAGCATAGGGTCTGGTTGGTTGACCTTTGATCCAGATATTGAAAGACCACTTAAGAGGAGAAGGCGTGAGCAGAGGTTGAGAAAAGAGAAAGAAAGTAAAAAAGAGAAAGAAGTTGAAGAAGAAGAGACCATCGAGATGAATAGAAATCTACAAGATCCTCCACTGCCACAAAATCCACCTGTGAATGGAGATGTGGCAAGTGAAGGAGCAGCAAACCGAGCAGGAGAAATTCCTAATTCGATCCATCTAGCAGATAATCGAGATGTAGCCATGCGGAATTATGTCACTCATGCGTTCCATAACCTAAATTCAGGGATAAATAATCCTTTACCCCAAGCCGCACAGTTCGAGCTCAAGCCAGTCATGTTCTAGATGTTACAGACGATGGGCCAATTCGGAGGATTGACTAACGAAGATCCTTACTCCCATCTCAAATCCTTTATTGAAATAGCTAATTCATTTCAACTTCCTGATGTCTCTGAGGATGCACTAAGATTAAAAATGTTTCCTTTTTCTCTTAGGGATGGTGCAAGGACTTGGCTAAACGCGTTAGAACCCAATTCTATCAACACATGGATGGAACTGACGGAGAAATTTTTGGTAAAGTACCATACTTTGACCAGGAACACAGACCTTCGAGAGGACATTGTGTCTTTTAGACAGAAGGAGAACGAAGCAGTTCAAGAAGCTTGGGAGCGTTTGAAGGAGTTACTTAGAAGATGTATGAGCCATGGATTGCCCGCATGTGTGCAGATTGAACAATTCTATAGAGGATTGGATCGTTCATCAAGGATGATGTTGAACACTGCAACCAATGGCTTGTTGTTAGAGAAGTCGGTAAATGAGATCGTTGATATCTTGAATAAGATGACAGACATTAATGACCAAAGCGAAATAGGAAGGTCATTACCAAAGAAGAAAGTATTAGTTGGAGTCTTTGAGTTAGACACAGTAGCTTCAATGCAAGCCCAAATGGCAGCTATGAACCAAATGATAAAGTAGTTGACAATGGAGAAGGAAACCAAAACCACAATTTCGGCGATACCTGAACCCTCTCCTGTTTTACAAATTTTAGATATATCTTGTGTCTATTGTGGTGATAACCACTTGTATGAGAACTGTCCAGCTAATCCAGCGTCTATTTTCTATGTAGGTCAAGGTCCCCAGCGAAATTTCAACCCGTATTCAAACACTTACAACCTTGGATGGAGGCATCATCCAAACTTTTCCTGGACTAACCAAAGAGTAGCTAGTAGCAGTGCACAAGCACCCGCTCAACAATACAAGCAAAACTACACTCCTCCTGGTTTTCCAACTCAACCGGCGTCGTAGCCTCAACAATACAATCAGCAAAGAGGTCAAAATACTACTCAGCAAAGTGGTAGCAACGCAAGTTTGGAGGCCATGATTAAAGAGTTCATGACAAGAACTGATGCTGCGATAAGAAGCTTGGAGATGCAAGTTGGGTAGATAGCTAATGATCAAAAATCTAGACCCCAAGGTACATTGCCTGGACACACAGAAAATCCGTAGCGAGATCGTGAGGGAAAGGAGCACTATAAGGCGGTTATCACGAGAAGCGGATTAAGTTATGATGGACCTCACTTCCAGACGAAGGAACTAATGCAGTTACACCTGTTCCTGCATCCACCTCCAATCCACAATAAGAAGAGAAAGCAGAACCTGTAAGTTCAGAAGAAAAATGTAAGAAGGCGAATAAAGGTAAGCAAGTAGTGCCCAGCACTACTCCATAGGTAGGTGATATTAAGATTCCTCCACCTTTCCCCCAAAGGCTAGTTAAAAAGAATCAGGATAGTCATTTTAAGAAGTTCTTTGAGATTCTAAAATAGTTGCATATCAATATACCTCTCATAGATGCTTTAGAACAAATGCCTAACTACACTAAGTTTTTAAAAGACATCATATCTAGGCGTAAGAAGTTAGGTGAGCATGAAACGGTAGCCTTAACAAAGTGTAGTAGTGATGCTCTAGGGAATCCATTGCCTGTTAAATGTAAGGACCCAGGTAGTTTCACTATTCCTTGCTCAATAGGAGGTAAGAAACTAGGAAGAGCATTGTGTGGCTTAGGAGTTAAATATAGGAGAAGCTCGTCCCACTACTGTCACTTTACAACTAGCTGATAGATCCATAAAGAAACCGGAAGGAAAAATAGAAGATTTTGGATTGTGAAGCAGATTTTGAGGTGCCGATCATTCTTGGGAGGCCATTTTTAGCAACTGGAGATACAGTTTTCAATGTTATGAAAGGAGAGATCACGATGAAGGTCAATGATGAGTAGATAACCTTCATTGTCCTCAATACGATGCGTCTGCCGGATGAAGTTGATGAGTGCTCTACAATAGGAGCAATCATGGAGGAACTCCAGCAAATGATGGTGGAAGACTTAGAAGCAGATTTGCAGGACGCAGAAAAAGAATCCAAAATTGCCTGGCGCAATTTTGCCCCAATTTGAGTGTTTTGAGTTTTTGCAGCCGACAATAGTGGATTTGAAGGCCTTGCAACCTTCCATCATTGAACCTCCAGAATTGGAGAAGAAACCCCTACCTTCTAATTTAAAATATGCTTATTTGGGTTTAAACGATACTTTGCCCGTTATCATTTCTTCATATTTGTCTAATGAACATGAATCTTTGCTTTTGCAGGTTTTATCAAAGTACAAGAGGGCTATTAGATGGACCATAGCAGACATAAGAGGAATTAGCCCTACATTTTGCATGCACAAAATCATCCTGGAGGAAGGAACCGCCAATTCTATCGAGTGCCAAAGGAGGCTTAACCCGAAAATGAAAGAGGTGGTCAAAAAGGAAATCATAAAATAGTTAGATGCTAGAGTGATCTACCCCATCTCGGATAGCAGCTGGGTTAGCCCGGTTCAATGCGTTCCCAAGAAGGGTGGTATAACGGTGATTACAAACGATGACAACGAGTTGATCCCAACTAGAACAGTGATTGGTTGGAGAGTGTGTATGGAGTACCATCGGTTAAACAAGGTAACTCAAAAAGACCATTTTTCATTACCCTTTATTGACCAAATGCTTGATCATCTTGTAGGGAAAGAATGCTATTGTTTCCTCGATGGGTATTCTGGTTACAACCAGATTACTATAGTTCCGGAGGACCAAGAAAAGACCACGTTCACGTGTCCCTATAGGACATTTGCATTCCGGAGGATGTCGTTCGGTCTTTGTAATGCTCTCGCTACCTTCCAGAAATGCATGACCGCTATTTTTTCAGACATGATAGAAAGCACGGTAGCGATTTTCATGGATGATTTTTCTGTGTTTGGTGAGTCGTTTGATGTTTGTTTAGAGAACTTAGAGAATGTTTTAAAAAGATGTGAAGAGACTAACCTTGTGCTTAATTGTGGAAGTGTCATTTTATGGTACGTGAAGGTATAGTCTTAGGTCACAGAATTTTCGAAAAAGGAATTGAGGTCGATAGGGCTAAAATAGATGTGATTGCTAAACTACCCCTTCCTACAACTGTAAAAGGTGTTAGAAGTTTCTTAGGACACGTGGGTTTCTACCGCCGTTTTATAAAAGATTTTGCAAAAATTTCTAAGCCCTTGTGTCAGTTGTTGGAAGTGGATCGACCCTTTGTTTTTTATCAACATTGTTTGAAAGCTTTTGAGACACTTAAGAATGCACTTAGCTCAGCACCTATCATAATTGAACCAGATTGAAACTTGTCATTTGAATTAATGTGCGATGCAAGTGATTTTGCTGTAGGTGTGATGTTGGGTCAACGAAAAGGTAAAATTCTTCATCCTGTTTATTATGCAAGTAAAACTTTGAATAGTAATCAATTGAACTATACTGTGACTGAGAAAGAACTTTTGGCCGTTGTTTTTGCATTTGATAAGTTTCGTTCATAATTGATTGGGACTAAAGTGATAGTGTTTACCGATCATTCTACACTTAGATACTTGTAAGCTAAAAAAGATAGGTTGATTAGATGGATCTTGTTGCTACAAGAGTTTGACTTAGAGATAAAAGATAGAAAAAGGAACATAAAACCAAGTAGCGGATCATCTATCTAGGCTAGAGTCTTCTTTGCAGCATGATAGTTGTGAGATTAAAGAGCATTTTGTGGATGAGTATCTTTTAGCTATCTCTGAAGTCCCTTGGTATGCAGACTATGCGAACTATCTGGTGAGAAAATAATTCCTAATGATTTGAGTAAGCACCAGATAAAGAAGTTGTTTCATGATGTTAGGTTTTATAGATGGGATTAACCTTTCTTGTTTAAACTAGGACCTGACAATATTCTTCGTAGGTGTGTTGCTGAGCATGAAGAGAAGGAAATTCTAGAGGCATGCCACAAATCACCATATGGTGGGCATTTTGCTGGACATAAGGCTGCAGCAAAGTTCCTCCAAAGTGGTTTCTTTTGGTCATCTCTATTTCAAGATGCTCATATATTCGCTCAAGGATGTGACCGCTGTCAAAGATCAGGTAACTTGATAAGGAAGCATACATGAGATGCCCTTAAACCCAATATTGGAAGTTGAACTTTTCGATGTTTGGGGCATCGACTTCATGGGTCCGTTCCCACCTTCATTCGGTAAGAATTACATTCTCTTAGTTGTTGATTATGTCTCGAAATGGGTTGAGGCTTTGGCCACCCCTACTAACGATGCCAAGGTAGTTTCTCTCTTCTTGCAAAAGTTTATTTTCACTAGATATGGTACACCTAGATGCTTGATTAGTGATGAGGGTACGCACTTTTTGAATAGAGCAGTAAGTAATTTGATTAAAAAGTATAACATTCACCATAAAATTGCTACTACATATCACCCACAAACTAATGGACTAGTGGAGGTATTAAATAGGGCAATAAAGTCAATTTTAGAGAAGTCCGTGAATGTAAATAGGAAGGACTGGGCTATTAAACTTGATGATGCTTTGTGGGCGTATAGAACTGCTTATAAAACTCCATTAGGCATGTCCCCATATGGCATTGTTTTTGGTAAAGCATGTCATCTTCCATTAGAATTAGAACATAGAACATATTGGGCTACGCGGAAACTAAATTTTGATTATGTTGCTGCAGGTGAAGCCAGATTGCTCCAGTTACATGAGTTGGATGAATTTCGTCAGTTTTCTTATGAGAATGCGAAGATGTACAAAGAACAAACTAAGAAGTGGCATGATAAAAAGATAATGGACAAGAATTTAGAACCTGGAAACTTAGCTTTGTTTTTTAACTCTAGATTAAAGTTGTTTCTAGGTAAGCTTAAGTCTAGATGGTCGGGCCCATTCGTAGTTGAACATGTTTATCCACATGGAACGGTGGATTTAAAGGGTTCCAAAGGTAATATCTTTAAGGTAAATGGGAATCGGGTCAAGAAATATTATGGCGAGTATATTGACAGAGGTAAAACCTTTGTAATATTGAAAGACCCATGAGAAAACAGTGGAAACAGTCCCTCAGACAGTTTGGAGGGCGTTTTTATGTAAAATATTTTTTGTCTTCTTTTTGCTAAATTTTTACATTTTCTTTCAGGCTTTTTTGTGTAGATTCCAAATCTAATTTTTGTTTTTGCATTTGAATTTTGCAGGATCAAGATCCAACCCTCGTCAAAATTGCGCTAGTCTCAATTTAAGAGAAAAAATTCGATTTTTGAATTATGGATTAGGGCTTTCGTGGGCTTTATGTGGGTTATGTTTAAATGGGCTTTGGGTTGTTTTTCAATCAAAAGGAGGCCCAATTTTAAACCTAATTATGTCTTTAATAGGTTTTAAAACATAAAACAAAAAGCCCTAGGATTTCAAAACACCCCATTCACGATTTTTACCAAACTTTTCTCACTTGTTTTCAAATCTTCTCTCAAGAAATCTCAAAGAATCTCAAAGTCGCTCTCATCTCTCTCTTTTTCGGCACCTTTAGGGTTTATTGGAGGGATTTTCGTTGTCGATCGTGAACCAAACTCAAGAACCATGGAAGGTTCATCTTCCTCCAAGCCGCACAACAAAGAGAAGGAGAAGAAGAGAGTGTTGTTGCCTCCACCAACCAAATCGGGTATGATTCCTCTTGAACCTCCTAGGATTTCTCATGAAAAGTTAGTTTTTGATCCTAGGGAATAAAGAAGAAAATATGAGGAAGCTATAAGAATGAACCTTAGGAGAAATCTATTCATAGGTGGTACAAATTTTGAAAAAATCAATATGGAATCTCATGATGCTAGGGTTAATAAGGAAAGTTTTAGTGAGAAGAAAATAAGAGGTGTTAGTAAAGTCTATCTTCGAAAAAATCAATCTTTAGAGGAAAAAGGTACTGTTTTAGATGAAGAAATAGCTAGATTTCAAGAGAAAGCGAAGATGTTCAGTAAAAATAACGAAATTAGGGATAAAGATAATGAGATGGTTTATGCAAAAATTGAGGAATTAATCATAAAATGGCAAGAATTCATGGAAAACTCAAAGAAAGTGAGTGAGGAGATTCAACTTGAGTTAAATAGCATGAGTATACGTTGTAGGATGAATCTGAGTATACGTTGTAGGATAAATCTTTCTTAAGATAACCCCGTTTCCGAGTTTTTAGAACTTTCTATCCCTCCCCCTCTTTCCACTACTGTTGCTGTGCATGTTGAAGGTCAAAACATGTTAGTGGGGATTCAATGCCAAATTGCACCTGGCGCAATTATGGATGAGACTCCACTGGCCACTTTACAAGGTCTTTTGTCTCCATCTTTTCCAGATCCTATGTTGACTAAAACGCCCCTAGTTTTTGATGATTTAGAACAGAAAAGGATAACATCGAAAATTGCCGAAATTTTGGTGGCGTTGAATGAAGCAAGGGGAGAGGATCCATTAGAGGATGATGGAAACAGTGGAGCAGCACAAGGACAATTGAATGTTGATGGAGAGGATGAAGATCTTGGAGAATTACCCCAAGAAGTGCATGGAGATGAGTTTGAGGACGAAGAAGAAAATGACGATATCTCTCAATATGAAGTGAGAGTACGAACTCCGGTGCACGAATCTCAGCAAGTTAATGAGGAGCCCCTGCAAAAGAGCAAGAAGGAACATCCAGTCCTGTGGATGTCCCTAGTGAGGCCATGGAGGAATCATCTTCCTCTTCTTCACAAAGTAAGACCTCTTCTTTGTCAAGTTTGAATGTTTCTGACCCAAACTTTGTTGCTACTGCAGAGACTTCAGATGAGGAGGTGAGTTTGACCAAAGTGGTAAAGAAAACACAAAAGACGAAAAAAGTGGTAGAAATTGCGCCTGGGCCTAGGACCCGAGCTACTGTAGCACGTTTGGCTGCCCAAAGAGAAGCCAAGGCTGGTCCATCTAAAAAAGCCAAGAGGACTAGGGTGCAAAGAGGGGCAGAAGAGGCACTTGAGGAGGCCAATAAAGAGGAGCCCGATTCTACCGAGCAAACACCATCAAGAGTAAAAAGGGTGAGATTAGAGGTGAGGAGGCCCACCTTCACAACACGTGATATCCTCTTTGAGAGAGGTTTTGATGTGGCCCAAGAGCTGGTGCCGGAATATGTTAGAAGAAGGCTTGTGGATAATGGTTGGGAGTCGTTGTTTGCCCCAACTACGCGTGTATCCGAGGCCTTGGTGAAAGAGTTTTTACACTGCCATCAACCCAAACCGAGGGGATGTAGTGAGAGTACGGGGTAAAGTGGTAAAATTCTCGCCTTCCATTATTAATACTCACTATGGTTTATTGGATGTTTTTAACGTCATAGGTAATGAAATTTTGGTGCATCCATCGGACGGGCAAGTGGAGGAGGCGCGTAGACTTATTTGTAGACCACATAAGAAATGGATCGTCTCAACCACGGGGAAGCTTTCCTTAAAGCCCCTTGACATCAATGAGCAAGCGACGGTTTGGATGTATGTGGTGAAGAACCGGTTGATACCCACTTCTCACGATTCCTCCATTAAGCGCAATAAGGCGATGATGGTGTACATTCTCATGAAGAGCGTTGAGTTCAACTTTGGGGAACTCATAAGAAATGAGATACGGAGTTGCTCCGAGAAAATGGTAGGTCATCTTGTTTGTCCTGGACTAATAACTGAGTTATGCTTGCAGGCGGGAGTGGAGGCCGATGATGCCAATGTTGTGATGCCCAATAAGCCGTTCACATCTCTAACAAGAGTTCGGGGGTATTCCATTGTTCGAGAGGAAGATTCTCCCATTACTGCTGTGGATCCCGAGACTAGATGGGTGGTGACTAGGGAGCAGTATGATGAGCTTAGGCACAAGTACGAGCTTCTTTTGGTTACTCAACGTGCCACATGTGCTTTCCTCAAGAAGATATACGGTGATGAAGCACCTTCATTCCCCGATGAGCTTGCGGCCAATTTACCATCTTCTTCCCGTTTCCCTACCGATTACACCAACCATGAATCTTCCGATGATGAATAGGGGAGTATCTCCCTCTTTTTATTTTGATATATGGATCTTGATTTTGTATGTTAGGTTGTTTAGTTGTTGTTGTTTTGTTCTTTTAGTTTGCATGATAGGTTTTTTAGCTTAGTTTTAGTTTTAGGTTAGTTGTTGGGATGTTGTGCTGTTAGGAAGATATATATGTTGTGTTTTTGCATATCTTTAAAGTTCAAGCTTGCATGCTTTCTTGTTCTAGCTACTAGCTTGTCTTTAGCTTATTTAATGCATATTTTCTAAACTCTCAACATGTTCATCTTTTCAATGAAATGCTTTCCTTTGTTCTTTGTTTTTGTATCATGTCGATGAGGATTCTTAAGGGCATGAATAGGTTAGATTTCCTAGTTTTATGATCAAGCCATCAGTCATTTTCCATTCTTTTTGTTTTGGTCATAAAACTGTGTTCTGCTTCTTTTTGTTTTGAAACCTTAACTTTTTCATTGCTTTGAAAGTCCTTGTCCTTTTTGTGCCAAAATTTTGCATCTCTCAAAATTTCTTTCCCCAGTGAGCACACTGTTTCCCTTAAGTTTGGGGGGGACGATGTGTGTCTTTTTGTTTTAAGAAAGAAAATGCATTTTATGTTTTTGAAAAAGAGTCAAGAAAGAAAATGCAAAGCAATAAAAAGAGTCATATATGCAAGAAAAAATTTTCGAAAGAAAGAGTATGAAAAAGAGTCCAAAAGAAGATAAGCAAGTAAAAAAAAAAAGAGTCTTGAGAGAAAATAAGAGTGGAGGAAAGAAAAATAAAAGTGAGAGTAAGAAAAGAGTGGTAAGAAACATGAGAGGAAAGAAAACGCACTTATTTTCACGAGTCCCACTATAGACATTAATTTTCTTTAAATGAGTGGCATTAGCATCTTGAAGGGTGGTAGCCTACATATTAAGGTATCTTCATGAAAACCATTTTATGCCGGGTTGCTACCTAACAAGTTTCTATGAGTGGCTGTGGTTTGAAACCGATGTTAGTGTGTTGAAAACCTCAAGGGCTAGTAGTCGGTCCACTTGATGTTAAAATTTTTGAATCAAAATGGAAGTGTGTATATTCCATGGTTTTGTAAAAGAGTTTTGTGTTTTAGAAAAGAAAAAGATTTAGAATCATTTTTACTTTCAAAACAAAAGATGGTTTATGGTTTGTTGGCTTGAGAGTAAAGTTAGGACGTTTAGCTTGTGGAGCCTTTCCTAAGACTTATATGGTTCATTAACTTAGAACATTTGGATTGTTGATCATTCATATTTCTAGCATGTTGATTGTTTTAGATTTGTTGTCGTTGTTTTTGCTTGAGGACAAGCAAATGGCTAAGTTTGGGGGTGTGTTAGGGTTGTCTTTTTACTGCAGAAACATGTGTCGGTAGCCCTGTTCGACCACATTTTTTACCCATTTCCCATTATTATTTGCCAAAAAGAACCACATATTCTTAAAGTAGAACATGCATAGATTATTTCTGCATAAAAGTCAAACTATGGTATTTTAGGAAAAATATGAGATAAATGAGGTCAAAGTTGGAAGAAAATAACAGAATTCTGTTTTTTGCAGAATTGTGCCCGGCGCATTTTTTGAGGGCAATTTGTCAAAACACATGTTTTGATTAATGAAAGGCAAGGAGGACATTTCCCACATGTTCAAAACCGTGAGTCCAAGTCCAAGTGAGGTGGTTAGGTGAATCTCAACCCTTTTCCACCTAAAATTGAGGGGAGTTTCAACCAACCTATAGTGCTATAAAAGGAAGTCATCCATCCCTCAGCAAATCATTCCTTCCAAGCTTCATTTCATCTTCTTTTAAATGCTTTCTAGTTGTAGAACACGTTTTTAAAGTTTATGTCCATGTTCTAGTTGTTCATTTCTTCGTTTTTCACGCTTTTACCTTTCGTAGTGCTTTTAATTTGAGTTCTTACTTCCGTTCTTTGTTCATTCTGTTATTCTAAAGTTCTTTAGCGAGTTTCAACTCCCCTCACACTCGAGAGAGAAGAGGGTAAAGCTAGAACTCCTTGTACGGCTTATTTATTCATTTAAATTCAATGAAAAATACTTTCTTATTGTTTCGTGCATTTACTTTCATTTAATTATGTTCTAAATTAGTTATCAACCTCTTTGTGGAATGCCTTAGTCAAATGATTTGATTTTCAACAAGCTCGGGATTTTGGCCAGATTGCGCATGAGACTTTTTTGGGTTGGTTTCTAAAAACTTATCTTTACGTCTTTTTTCCATTTGGCCAAGTGGGAACTTGATTTATACACCAAAGCCCAACCTTTTGGGAAAGGTGAGTTAGGTAAAATAATAGGAAACCAATATGGGATGTGACTTAGGAATAAGCGCATAAAACATGGTCCTAGGCATAGACCCTCTGACCCATAATGCAAATGAGTTGGAATATGATTGTAGGTTACCCTAGCCTCTGCAGCAACCAAAAGCGGTAGTAAAGGAGTAGAACTCAAATCCCAAGAAAAGCCAGGAATTGCACTTGGTACATTTTCCCAACATAGTGTGTTTTCCATGTTTTGCATCAAACCTAAGGTAGGAGTCAAGGAGGTTGAGTTTTATTAAATTTCTTGTTAGTTAAAACCCCAAACAACAACATTTCATCACATTTTTCTTCTTACATCACAATTGCATATTTGAACCGTTCACTTCTTAAAAATTGTTTTGAAAAGCAACAAGTCCTTGAGGATTCGACCTTGGATTACTTTCGAGTATTACTTGTAACCGTGTGCGCTTGCACGAGTCTCTAATCTTTTTAAAGGTAGAGAAAATCCCAACAGATACTGAAAAGGACAAATGGGTCAAAGCAATGGACCTGGAAATGGAGTCGATGTACTTCAATTCCGTCTGGAAACTTGTAGATCAACCTGACGGGGTAAAACCCATGCAAATGGATCTATAAGCGAAAACGAGACGCCGAAGGAATGGTACAGACCTATAAGGCGAGACTTGTGGCAAAAAGCTACACACAAAGGGAAGAGGTGGACTATGAAGAAACCTTTTCCTCTGTAGCTATGCTTAAGTCCATTAGAATACTTTTATCCATTGCCACATATTATGACTATGAGATATGGCAAATGGACGTCAATAATGCTTTTCTGAATGGCAATCTTGAAGAAAGTATTTATATGTCTCAACCCGAAGGGTTCATAGCTCAAGGTCAAGAGCAAAAGGTTTGCAAGCTTAAACGGTCCATATATGGACTGAAACAAGCATCTCGATCTTGGAACATAAGGTTCGATAGTGCGATCAAATCTTATGGTTTTGACCAAAACGTTGATAAGCCTTGTGTATACAAGAAGGTCGTCAACAACACTGTAGCCTTCTTAGTGTTGTACGTGGTGATATCCTACTCATTGGGAATGATGTAGGATACCTCACTGACATAAATAAGTGGCTAGCGACTGAGTTCCAAATGAAAGATTTGGGAGAAGCTGAGTATGCTCTTGTCATCCAAATTCTAAGGGATCGCAAGAACAAAACGTTAGCCCTGTCTCAAGCAACTTATATAGACAAGATGTTTGTTCGATATTCGATGCAGAATTCTAAGAAAGACTTATTACCCTTCAGGCATGGAATTCATCTGTCTAAGGAACAATGTCTTGAGACACCTCAAGAGGTTGAGGATATGAGACGTATACCCTATGCTTCAGCAGTGGACAGCTTAATGTACGCTATGTTGTCCACTAGGCCTGACATTTGCTATGCAGTAGGGATGGTCAATAGGTACCAATCCAACCCAGGATATGATCACTAGACTGTTGTTAAGGGAATCCACAAGTATCTTAGGAGAACGAGGGATACAAGCTCGTATATTGCACTAAGGATTTGATCCTTACAGGATACACTGACTCTGACTTCCAAACAGACAAGGATTCAAGGAAATCCACGTCGGGGTCAGTATCCACTCTTAGCGGAGGAGCGGTAGTTTGGCGAAGCATCAAACAAGGATGCATCGCAGACTCCACCATGGAGGCTGAGTATGTTGCAACTGTGAAGCAGCAAAAGAGGCGGTTTGGCTTAGAAAGTTCTTGACAAATATAGAAGTCGTTCCAAACATGAACTTGCCCATCACACTTTATTGTGATAACAGTGGTGCTGTGGCAAATTCAAAAGAACCTCGAAGCCACAAGAGAGGCAAACACATCGAAAGGAAGTCCCACCTTATACGGGAGATAGTGTAACGAAGAGATGTGATTGTCACAAAGATCGCTTCAGAGCACAACATTGCTGATCCTTTTACGAAGGCACTCACGGCTAAAGTGTTTGAGGGTCATCTAAAAAGTCTAGGTCTACGAGCATTGTACAGTTAGTCTAGGGCAAGTGGAAGAAAAGTAATGGGTATAGTGTATGCCCTAGTTTATTGTATTTTCCCTTTGCTTTCTGATAATGTACACCCCACTCGAGTTTAGTTCAAGTGGGAGTTTGTTGGGTGTGTTGCCCTAAACTCGTAGTTTGTATTTTGTGTAAAAACAAATGNACTCGAGTTTAGTTCAAGTGGGAGTTTGTTGGGTGTGTTGCCCTAAACTCGTAGTTTGTATTTTGTGTAAAAACAAATGTATATTCAATAAATTTTTATTCAATAAATTTGTTTTTGAATTCATAGCATTGCATTGTCCAAAATCTAATAAACTAAACATCCAAGGTTATTTTAATGTAATCGGGACAGTATATATATTGGGAATATATTTGATATACCCCTGATATACGAGTGAATAATGTCCCGTGAATAACCTAAACGGTCTATAGTATATGGGTAAGGCTAGGTACCTTATCCTAACAACACTATGGATACGACCCACTTTGTAAATGTTACAAACGACTCGATCCAGGTCGTCCATGTGGAGACATGCGAGTGGAGGTATCCTTTACAATGAGTTTGTATAAGACTGGACTACGAAATAGTCAATCTTTAGATATAATGTCGTTGACTAACAGATTGCTATTTCATAGGATGACCAGACAACTCATTCTCAATCCTGAGTGAGTTATGGACCCCTGCCCGCGAGGGCTCGTCCTTTGATCTGTATGGGTGAGAGTGGCCCGAGTCGCCGACTCAACATTCCTACCATTTTGGGGACGAGACCGAGTGGGGAGCTGGAAACATAACTTCACAAGATGGAATTCACTCCTCCCTGACTTTAGGGGAGTAGATGAGTGTTCTCTTAATTACTGACTCCGGGACTTGAACAAGGGGCCCTACCCTCTCACTGGCTCGAAAGGGACTTCCGGTTCTTGGTCAGACTATAACCGTGTTGTTCATTAGAAGAGCAGTGGTATTTAAGGAGCAAGATCTAACTCAAGGGTAAAATGATAATTTGACCTAACTTGAGTTATGAGCACTCGTGAAGGATTGATTTGTCATTAATGGTCGTATATCCGTGGACACGAAAACATTCTGCAGTGAAAAGAGTGCAATTACGGGTCTTCAGTGGAGTGACCCATAGTTAACGAATGTTGATCAACTCAGTCAATGAGTTTGACCGATTAATCACGTATCGTTGGAGCTTCTGATCTGTTGGTCCATTTGGTCCACTTGCTAGCTCATAACGAGTAAAACGAGGATCTAGGTTTTGGAAGAATTTGAACTGTTCAAATTGCTCAAGAGAAAATATGTATATTGATACATTATAATATATAGTTAATTCTAAATTAAAACTATATATTATGAGAGAAATTATTTGAATGAGATTCAAATAAAATTAATATGAATAAGATTCATATTAAAACTATAAGTTAAAAATAATGTGCATAAGATGTACATTACGACTATAGGTTATATGAGAGAGATGCTATAGAATATGATTCTATTTTTGTGATAAATAATTAAGTGTTAATTATTTATATATATATATATATATATACATAATTGATTAATTAATTGTTAATTAGATTAATAATTAATTAATTAATTAATATTAATTAATAAGATTAATTAATTATATATATATTTATTATTTATTATTTATATTAATTTGATTAATATTTAATTAATATTAACTTAATTAATATTAAATTAATAATAAATCACTCCGCTACAAAAATGCAGGGGAGTAGGGAGTTGCTTATGACGTGGGGAGTTACCCATGTCATATTTCTTTTCTCTATTATTTTGTAGTTCGTTTTGCAAATGCACAGATGAACAACGCCCAAGCTTTCTCGTAGAACTCCCAATCTCTCTCAAGCTCTCTCTCTCAATACTCCCTTTCGTTCCAAAGAATTGATGCCACAAGCACGATCTCGAGACCCAAGAGGATAGTGGTGGTGGTGTTTCGGGGGGAAATCGTTGAAGAAAAGTTCTTCAAATGTAAGTTTTCCCTGTTTTTCATCTTTGTAATTTTGATTTTGTTTTCTCAAAAATCGTGAACGATGGTTCGTTTCCGCTCCAGGATTCACATCCCTTCAGATCCACTACCTCACATCCTTCCTCCCAAGAGAGAAGTCCAATTTATTGATTGAGAAAATTTCATCACTAGTTAATTAAGTTAATTGCTCCAATCGTAAGAACCGTAAATAAAGCAGTTTCTCCAATGGTAAGGAAAATCTCCTAATTTCTAGGATGATATGATTATTGACTTGAGGTAGGAATCAAGACAATAATCTTCTGTAATTGAGATCCATTTTGAGTGATAATTAGAGATGGGGAAAAGTGTGGTGGAAGAATCAAAGTATTTTACTACTGTTGTAAGGCTACTACATTAACAACTTTGGTTCTTGAACAATCTTGTTGCTGATGACTTTAGCTTATTGACAGTTTGAGCTTCTTTATCAAGCCTGTGTCATTACTTTCATCAGAACATCTTTTGCACCTATAGAGAAAAGTTTCTCATTCTAGCCTTATAACACTTGACATACTCTTTTCTTTAATTGAATTGAAAACTTGACATCTACTACGAGATATTTGATAAGGTAAATCCAAATATTACTTTCTCGTACGTGTTAAGAATTTGTTTAATGTTAGGAGAGCAATTGGACAAGAGAGCCACCACATATCCAAAATGGTATAATATTGTTCACTTTGGGCATAAGCCCACATGACTTTGCTTTTGGAATCGCCCAAAATGTCTCATACCATTGGAGATGTTGTCTAGCACATATGTGTCCACGATCTTAAGATCAAGAATTTCAAGTTTTGGCGACGAACAAAATCGTCGCTGAAAGCAACATTTTCGTCGCCGAAGGTCTTCGGCAACGAAATTCGGTCGTCGCCAAAGTCGTCGCTGTAGGGTCGTTGCCAGAGGTTTTTTTGCCACCTAACCTTTGGAGACGAATTTAAAATTCGTCGCCGATGCTTCCCTTTCAGCGACAATGTCTAAAAGTCGTCCCTGAAAGATACAAATTTCAGTGACGATTTATAAAAGTCGTTGCCTAAAGTCACTGAAAGCTTGGACTTTCGGCGACGAAATCAGTTTTTGTTGCCGAAAGTGAACACTTTCGGAGACGAAATCAGTTCTCGTCATTGAAAGTGCAACTTTCAAAGACGAAATTATTGTTCGTCTCCGAAAGTGTTCACTTTCAGCGACCAAATTTAATTTCGTCGCTGAAGGTCACTTTTGGCAACGAAATAAATATCGTCGCCAAAAATTTTGTCGCTGAAACTTGAAATTCTTGTAGTGCTTCCCTTCATATAATAGATGTGAGACTTTGGTCGCATTCTTAAAATTTTTTCCCTCCAACAAAGTACCATCGAGTCCCCTCATATTAATTAGTCATTCATTCGTCCAACTCTTATCCAAACTAGGAGTACCACCTGATAGAGTTCAACCACAGATCACATCATGACTACATTTTCCGAGACTCACCACTTCTTTATTCGGCAGCCGAGGACTATATTGGCATGGGCTAAGTGTTGTTAATTGGTTATATTTTTTTCTTTAATTTAAGAGAATTGTTATTTTCCTTCTTATATCAATCTCCTTGTCTATGATATGGTGGTCCTTGGAGCGTAGCAGATCCAATTCGTAGAGTAACTTTATTGTATTCTCTATCAATTGTTTTCTAGTAATGTTATTGGTGTGTGATATCAATCTTAGTTGAAATGATTTTTGTTTAATTGAGAAATTAAAGTTCTAGTGGTGTTATTATTATTATATAATTTAGAAAATACATAATTACGGGGAGAAGACACTTATCCGTTTTTGGTAAAACATTAGAAAAGCAAAAATCTTCTTTAACCTTGGTGCACCAACTCTTTAGGGTGTTTGATCCCCATTTTCAAAACGGGGAGTAGGGTTTGTCTGAACAAACTCACGTTTGTTTGAACAAACCCACGTTTGTTTCACAGTTTTATAAATCTGAGTTTGCTACAGTAAATACTATTTCACCCAAGGTTTGCTATAGTAAATACTATTCCACCCCACTCCTCAAGTTGTTACAGTATATATTTTGCTTTGTTGCAACGTGATCGCGACGCGGAGTGGCCGGCATCCTCTTTTAAGAGTCTCTTAAATAAAAGAATTACGGAGTCACCACCAATCATGTTGATGGTGTGATTGGTCACCAACTTAAGAGAAATTAAAGAAAATTGGTCTGCTCGAATTAGATTGAGTTCGACAGTCAATTGTGTGTAGGGAGAGTGTTAGAACCCTACAACACCCGTGAAAACGGTTGACAACATTTTACTTTTATTATCCAATTTATTAAATTATTGAAGGTCAACAAAAGTTTATTAATTTTATTTTTAAGTGTCCCAGGTTTTTTAACACACATTTTAGAAATAAAACATGGGTTAATAATTATGGGTGGCATAAATACCATTGAAAATATGAAAATTTATTTTTGGGAGAAATTTTATGTATTTAAAGAATTTAGCAAATTTAAAAAAAAAACATTACTCAACCTCCCTTTATTTTGTTTTTTTTAATCGTGAGTGGTTTTTAAAATTTTATTTTTAATTGTTTTATGGAAAACGTTTTGAACTATTAAAATTCATTTTTAAAGAGGAATTTCATGTATTTTTATAAAAAAAAAAACCATAAAGAGAACACTACTTTATTCTCGAGAACTTTCATGTATTTTTAGTTTTAGAAAAATTCACAAAGCGAACAATACTAGTTCTCAAATCTGGTTTTTTATATTTGTGGAAACAAAAATGTTTTTTTCCTTTAACTTTATAAAATTAACTTGGTGAGATAAATTAGTGTATTTATGACATTTTAAGAGGAAAGAGGACAAAACTATACAGAGAACATTACTGCAATTTTAAAATTTTAATATTTAAAACTAGGAACATTTAAATCTTTTTTGAACTATTGAACCGCTTGGAAGATTGCACTTACTAAATCTCACAATTATAGCTTTAATATTGAAGATTTGAATAAAATTAAAAAGCTATACAGAATCTCTTGAGGTAAAATTTAGAAATATTTACCAATCTTTGCAATCTCAAAATTTTAATATTTAAAATTTTAGTTCCACAATTTTAATATTTAAAAACTAGAAACATTTAAAATTTTTGACAATTTGTGTAAGCAAAATGATTTTTTTGGAGATTTATAACAAACTAATTTGGTGGATAATTAAATGTTTCAAATTTTGAAAGCATTTTGAAATTTATATAGACGAGATTTCATTGCGTTAAATTGGGTTTAAAAGCCTGCAGCAGAATATAAAAAAATATGAACATGGCCCAAGAATAGATAATTATATGGTCTAAAATCCATAAAAATACAGTAAGCCAAAATTCAAATTATCTGCAGATTATGCAAACTACAAAATTTAATGCATATCTCATACATTCAAATTTTAAATAGAATCATGGAAAATGAATTAGCAAATCAGTTAAACAAATTCCAACTTTATTCCAATTTCAAATTTATGAGATTGATTTAGCAACCAAAATAGACATGGAATTAAATGAACAAAATAAGGCAAGCAGAATAGACATGGAAGAAAATATTAATAGCAAACTAAATGAGACTTTTAAATGGAAAAAAAATGTTAAGAAGATGTTAGAACAATCCTACTCCATCCACCATAAAATGAAAGAAACATAATTAAATTCTCCTACTAATATCATGACATACATTTTGTAAATTGAAAGATAAAAGAATACCACAAACCTTTAGTGAAATTCCACCGAAATTTTGGAGGAAGAATAACCCTGCAATGTCACTTCAAATCCCTCTTCTCTGTCTCCCCTCCCCTTCCAATGGATGTTGAGTTGAACCAAAAAAATGAGTGGGGGCTTGACAATGTACCAATTTGAGAGATAATAAAGAAAGAAATTTCGTTAAAAGGAATTTTTGAGGGATGGAAAGATACGGTAAAGATCTCCACGTATTCTCTCCCTGTATCCGTTTCAAGATACGGTAAAGATCTCCTTCTGTTATAAGAAGAAAGTTGGTAGAGAATTTTAAAGAATAAAGTCTTCTGTATCAAGAGAGAGAAAAATGGAGATTATCTTGAAATGGATGATGAGAGAGATTGTGGATAAAAATCTTCTGTATTACAGCAAGCCTCAAATTTGATATTCTCTCCAAATTGTTAGAGATCTTCCCCCATTCACCATTGATACGAAGCTCATTTATAAGGGAAAAAAATATAGGATGTGAGAGAGCGTTGATGGGAGAGGAAGAAAAAAATGGTGAGTAGGAAAGTTAACTTAGAAAGATAGTAACGTGTGACGGTGAAAAAGAGGAAAAGATGAGATAGTTGGGAGAGGAGGAGCAGTTAACAAACGAATGTGAAGAAGGAGATTGGAGAGAGAAATAAAAATTTGTTGGGAGGAGGGAGAATGTGAGAGTGAGGGAGAAGTTACGAGAAAATAGGAATTGTTACGTAGTTGGAGAGTAGGGGAGAGAGAATGAGAGAATTGAGGAATGAGGGAAATATGAGTATAGGTGGTTTGGAAGATATGTTAATTTAAATAACAAAACCTAATTCAAGTTAATTTTACTTTTGTTATATTTATAATTTTTTTTTGTATTTTATAATAACAAATAACAAATAACAAACAACAAATATCAAATTAAAATTAAAATTACCTATCTACAGTTTGCCTCCTTTGTACATCCTTGGAGTATTAAAAGGTGGACAAAAGACTAGATAAAGTATTTGGACGGTGGCATTGTATTTTTATTTGATGAAGGTGATGGCTTGATTTGATACGATCTAGCTTTAGGGCATGGTTTGAGAACAGTAGACTTCGATGGTCTCGAGCTGCAACCTCAGTTTCAAGACTGGGTTCAATTTAACAAAAGTTTAAGAATAGACTTCGACCTCAGCTCTAGGACTGGATTCGATTTAACCAAATTGAAGATAGTCTTCGACCTCAACTCTAGGGCAGGGCTCGAAAAACAATGGCCCTGTATAAACGCAGGCTTCGACCTAAGTTTCAGGACTAGGTTTGATTTAACCAACATTTGAGAATAGATTTCGACCTCAACTCTAGGGCAGGCTCGAAAATAAAAGTTTGAGAAGTTAACTGTTTATATAGTTAACTGTTTTTTTTTTCATTTTATATAGTTGTTCATTTTGTTTCTACCATTCTATTTACTTTTGGTTATCACTATCACATTTGTAAAAGATGTTATAATTTTGTATAATTATTTATTTTAATTTTATATCAAGTTAATAGTTTTAAACAAGTATTATTTAAAAGGTTTTCAGGTTGGGTTGGGTTCCCGGGTTTCATCTTCTTGAGAGTGAGGGTGTTTTCAGACAGCAGCAACAAACGACACCGGCGGCTACAAGCGACGGGTGCTTCTCCAGACGACAGGGTGACTATTTGGACGAGATGAGAGCTTTGGCGGTTACGAGCAACGCCCAACGCCGACGGCTATAGGCGGTGGTGTGCGACGGACAACGCGACATGGGACGATGGCTGATGGACTGTGGCATGGATTGACGGTGAACGTCGGAGATTGATAGAGGAGATTTGAGAGAAAAGAAAAGAAAGATTAAGAGAGGGGAAAGTTTGAGAGAAATTGAAAAGTAAAATAGAAATAGAGATGTGAGAAAAATGAAAAAAAGAGAGGGAACGACTGAGGTTGAAAGAGAAAAATGTGAAATTGAAGGAGAGAGAAAGATGAAGAGAGAGGAGAGTGATGGGATGGGAGACGGAAACGAGGAGGTAACCTAGGGAAAGGGAAAATATTAGAGGAGGCAATAAATGAGGAAGTGATTTAAGATGGAGGCAATAAATGAATAAGTGATTTAAGATGACACATTTTCCTAAAACCCTACTTAATCTTTTAATTGATTAAATTCATTAACCAAATTAATCAACATTCGTTAATTGTCAGTCACTCCACTAAAGATCCAGAACTGCACTCTTCTTACTGTAGAATATTTTGCGTCCACAGATTTTGACCATTAACTGTAATCAATCCTTCACGAGTGTTCGTAACCACAGCTGGTTCAAATTACCTTTTTACCCCTATGTTACATCTTGGATCTTAAGTACCACTGATTCTCTAATGAACAACCTGATTATAGTCCAACCAATAACCGGAAGTCCATCTCGGGCCAGTGAGATGGTGGGGCCCCTTGTTCAAGTCACGGAGTTAGCACTTAAGAGAACACTCATTTACTTACCCTAAAGTTGGGAATGAGTGAATTCCATCTTATGTAGTTATGTTCCCATCTCCCTACTCGGTCTCCTCCCCAAAATGGAAGGAATATTAAGTCGGCGACTCGGGCTACTCTCACCCATAAAAATCAGAGGACGAGTCCTAACAGGCAGGAGTACATAACTCACTCAGGATTGAGATCGAGTTACTTGGTCATCCTATTAAAATATTAATCTATTAGCTAACGGTGTTGCAGCTAAAGATTAATTACTTCGCGATCTGATCTTATACATACTCATTGTGTAGGATACCCCCACTCGCATGTCTCCACACGAATGACCTGGATCAAGTCATTTGTAACTATTACAAAGTCGGTCATTTCCATAGTGTTACCTCAGCCTCATCATTGTGCCGGGTAGGGCCGGCCCAGCCCAAAGAAGTAATGGCCCAAGCTTGGCCCAGACCCAAGTCCTATGGGCATCAAGTATTGTTTCGGCCGGGTTTCGGCCGGCCTAACCACTCAAACCTAGGCTCATAACCTAATCTATGGGCCTAAGTTGATGAGCTAAAGTTGGATCGGGCTTGGATCGGCCCATATATTAATATATTTTAAAATTTAAATAACTTCCAAACTATCCTATAATATGTATTTTTATATAAGTTTTGGTACATTTTTTTGTTTTTCTTTTTTAAACTTGAAACAGAAAAAAAAAATTGAGATAAACAAAGGTTAAATACAAGAAAAATTGAAAACTTAAACACTTTGAATTGGAACTTGAGAGAATTCGAGATTGAGAATTAGAAAGAAATTGAGATTGAGAATTAGAATTTGAGTGAAGAAAAAAAAAGTTGATATTTATAAGAAAGTTTTGTATTAAAAAATTTAAAAAATTACAACCTAAATATTAGATATGTTTAAAATAATTTTTAATTTTTAATTTTAAAATATCATGGAGTTGGAACCTTTCAAATCTTTTGTACTTTTCAAAACAAAGATTTAAATGAGATATTGGGAAGTTGGAGAGTTTCTTCGTGAGATGTTCCTATTTAATAGAGTGGAAACCAAAGTTGTTGCATGTCAGCCTACCATACTATGTGTTATTTATTTTTATAATAAATAAATAGTAAAATAATATATTAATATTATATAATATAAATATTAATAAATATTTGATGGGACCTTTGGGCCGACCCAATAGGTCAATCTAAATATGGCCCAAACGGATCGACCCATGGGCCAGCCTAATTTGAAAAACAAAGATCCATATCCAATCCAATTTATGGATGGGTTGGGCTGGGCCGAACAGATCAAACGTTGATCTTGGGTCGGGCTTGGATCAGACCTGGGCTGGGCTTGGATCGACCTTTGGGCTTTAAGCCCGATAATGAGGGTGAATGTTACCAGGATACGGTACCTAATCTTATCCATATATTATAGACCCTTAAGGTTACTACTGGAACATTATCCAGTTCTATATCGAATACACACTGTATATCTATTATATACTGTTCCAGTTACATGACATAACCTCGGATGTTAGTTTATTGGATTTGGGTTAATGCAATTCTAAGAGAAACATCAATAACAACTTTATTGAATGAATATTTGTTTTATGTTTACAAACCACGAGTTCAGGGTATAAAACCAAACAAACTCCCACTTGAACTAAACTCTAGTGGGGTGTACAAAAGCTAAAAGCAACAGTAGGTTGTACAAAAAAGTACAAATACAATAAACTAGGGCATACACTATACCATTTACAAGTCTCCCACTTACCCTAGACTATATTGTACATATCTCGTAGGCTTAGACTATCTAGATGACCCTCAAACACTTTACCTGTAAGAGCCTCTGTAAACGGATCAACAATGTTATGCTCCGAAGCAACCTTCGTGACGATCACGTCCCCTCGTTACACTATTTCTCGTACCAAATGATACTTCCGCTTGATGTGCTTGCCTCTTTTATGACTTCGGGGTTCGTTAGAATTTACCAAAGCACCACTGTTATCACAATAAAGTGTGATGGGCAAAGTCAAGTTTGGAATAACTCCCAAATCAGCTAAAAACTTTCTAAGCCACACCGTCTCTTTTGCTACTTCACAAGCGGCAACATATTCGGCCTCCATTGTGGAGTCTGCAATGCATCCTTGTTTGATACTCCTCCATACTACAGCTCATCCATTAGGAGTGAACACTGATCCCGAAGTGGATTTCCTCGAATCCTTATCACTTTGAAAATCAGAGTTAGTGTATCCTGTATGGATCAAATCCTCAGCGCCATACACAAGCATATAGTTCCTCATTCTCCTAAGATACTTGAGGATTCCCTTAACAGCAGTCCAGTGATCATATCCTGGATTGAATTGATACCTACTGACAATCCATACTGCATAGCAAATGTCAAACGTAGTACACAACATGGCATACATCATGCTGCCCACTACTGAAGCATAGGGAATGTGTCTCATATTTTCAACTTCTTGAGGCGTCTTAGGACATTGTTCCTTCGACAGAGAGATTCCGTGCCTGAAAGGTAGTAAACCTTTCTTGGAATTCTGCATCGAATATCCGGTGAGCATTTTGTCGATATAAGTTGCTTGAGACAGGGCTAGCATTTTGTTTTTTCGATTCCTTATGATTTAAATACCCAGAACAAACTGAGCGAAATTTTTCATTTGGGATTCAGTTGATAGCCATTTCTTAATGTCAGTTAGGAAACCTACATCATTCCCAATGAGTAGGATATCATCCACATACAACACCAAGAAAGCTACAGTGTTGTTGATGATCTACTTGTATACACAAGGCTCATCAACATTCTGGTCAAAACCATAAGACTTGATTGCAGTATCAAGTCTTATATTTCAAGATCGAGATGCTTGTTTTAATCTATAAATGGATCATTTAAGTTTGCAAACATTTTGCTCTTGACCTTGCTTGATAAACCCTTCTGGTTGAGACATATAAATACTCTCTTCAAGATTGTCATTCAGAAAAGCAGTCTTGACATCCATTTGCCAAATTTCATAGTCATAAAACGTGGCAATGGACAAGAGTATTCTTATAGACTTTAGCATGGCAACCGGGGAGAAGGTTTCCTCATAGTCCACCCTTTCCCTTTGGGTGTAACCCTTTGCCACGAGTCTAGCCTTAAAGGTCTATACATTTCCTTTGGCATCTCGTTTTCTCTTGTAGATCCACTTACAACCTATAGGTTTGACCCCATCAGGTTGATCTACAAGTCTCAGACGGGATTGAAGTACATAGACTTCATTTCAAGGTTCATAGCTTTGACCCATTTGTCCTTAGCAACATCTTCCATTGCCTTTTTGTAGGACAATAGATCCTCAATGCCATCATCAGGTATGACGACCTGGGTTTCTGTTAAATCCACGTAACGATCAGGTTGTGTCACAATCCTCCCACAACGTCGAGGCACTCTCAACTCTTGTGATGGATGTGACTGACGTGATGTACTAGCACCATCAACAACTCTTATTGAAGTGATAGTTTTATCAACAACTCTTGTTGATGTATTTGTAGCTTCATCAGAAATATCACTTAACACAACCTTGCTTCGTGGTTTATGATCTCTCATGTGGTTTTCTTCCAAAAATGTAGCATTTGTCCATACAAATACTCTATTTTCTTGTGGATCGAAGAAGAGTTCACCTCTCATTGGTAACTTACGAATAGACACACTTTTGAACGAGATTCCAGTTTTTTCGGGTTTGTCACTAACACATATGCTGGACATCCCCAAAATTTGAAGTGATGTAAACTAGATTTTCATCCTCTCCATAGTTCAAAAGGTGTTTCAGAAACACTTTTTGATGGAACAGTGTTCAAAACGTATACTGCAGTCTCTGTTGCATAACCCCAAAACGAGGCAGGCAATTGAGCATAGCTCATCATAGATTGAACCATGTTCCACAGGGTTCTATTTCTCCTTTCTGATACATCATTCTGTTGAGGTGTACCAGTTGCTGAGAGTTGGAATGTAATTCCATGTTCTATCATATAGTCCTTGAATCTTAAGTCTATATACTATCCACCCAGATTAGATTGAAAATTTGTCTTTATCGTCTTACCTAATTGGTTCTCAACTTTAGTCTTGTACTCCTCAAACTTTTCAAGGGCTTCAGACTTATGTTGCATTAGATAGAGATATCCATACCTTGAATAATCATCTATGAAAGAGATGAAATACTCATACTATCCCCTGACTTTAACATTCATCGGAACACAAAAGTCTGAATGTACCAGACCCAATGGTTCTTTGGCTCTGTAACCTTTTCCAGTAAAAGGTCTTTTAGTCATCTTGCCTTCAAGACAAGATTCACATGGAGTTAAGGAGTCATATTCTAACTCGCTTAGAAGTCCACTCTTAACCAATCTCCCAATCCTATTGAGATTTATGTGACCTAATCTTAAGTGTCAAAGATAGGTATTTTCTTTTGGAGAAGTTCTTTGTCTTTTGTGTTGAGTTTTAGAATTTTTAAACAACTATGTATTTAAAATTGATGTAGTTATGGTTGGTCTTAACACATATAAGTTGTTTTCGAGTTTTGCAGAACAAATATTAACACCATTTCGTGAAATTAACTAGACAAGAAATTGAAATTAAGTTCCTCTTTATTTTGGGAACTACATGCACATTATCTAATAATATATATGTATTTTTGTCTAAAAACAACTTTAGGTCTCCCACTGCGACTGTTGAGACAACATCTCTCGTTCAGACTTTGAGAGTCATCTCCCCAGCATTAAACTACTTCCAAGAACTAATTCCTTGAAAAGAAGAACAAATATGACTAGTGACCCCTGAATCCAGTATCTAGGCATAATCATCATTCTCTACTAAGCAAGTTTCAAGAACAAGTAAATCATATTTACCTTATTTGGCTTTCTTATTTTTGGCCAAGTATTTCGGGCAGTTTCTTTTCCAGTGCTCATCCAGGTTGCAGTGGAAACATTTTCCTTTTGTCTGCAACTTTGGCCTTGCCCTTCTTGGTAGCAGCAGTAGCAGTAGGGTCAGCTTTCACCCCTTTACCACTGTTCTTCTTCTTCTTGAAAGGCTTACTTCTAGAAGAAGAAAGTACAGATTTGGTTCCTAAGGTCGAACCTCGATGGAATCGTTTTGAGGTGACAACGTTTGCATCTCCTTCCTGTCCCTTATTTTTCATAAGCGACTAAAAAATTTGTAGCTTATTTAAGAACGTGGTAAGGTTGTACTCTATCTTGTTCATCATAGGTAGGAAACTCTTCGAAAGAGATTCCAAGATAAAGCTGACCTGGCTCCCCTCGTCTATGACAACGCTGTTCAATTCAGCCACATTAAAGTGGACCATCAGATTGAGAACATGTTCTCGCACATATGTTCCCTCTTTCATGCAGGAATTGTAAAAGAACTTGACCGCATCGTGTCAGGCTTGAATGGACAACTGTCCAAACATGTCCCACAATGAGTCCATAATCTCCCTTGCAGTGACCATGTTCTCATGCTTCTTGGCCAACACAGCAGATATGCTTGCCAAGATGTAGACCTTGGCCTTGTCATTAGCCTTGATCCATTTGTTATAGGCACCCCGACTGGCTCGGGCTGCATTAGGCGTGGGGGCCTGAGGATACTCCTCAGTTAAAGACGAACCTAAGATCATTTACCACAAATATCGTGTTAAGGTTCATTTTCCATTGTGTGTAATTTTTGCTGTTAAGTTTTTCAGCGGCAAGCAGGGCAATCACGAAAGTAAACATGCTGAAATAGAAACAATTCTATATTAGACACTTGCACTACCCATTAAAACCCAATGAATTTTAGCACAAAGTAATAATTCACCGTATCAATCAAGAGTATTTTTGCGATGATGCTTTAGTGATTTAAAGCAACAGCTACCGTGGGGCAGTCAGCTACTCCTTCACTGAATTGAGACATTCTCAACTAAATATTACGTGAAAATAACTCTTATTCCTATAATAGTTAGTCACTGTTTGTTTGGTCAAGAAGTTATTAACTAACTTAACAACTTCCCGTAGGTGTGACCCGCCATTTCCAAACCTCAGAGGTCCGCCCCAATAAGCCTACCGTAGGGAAGGACAAATATTAATGCAAAACTTAAGAAACCTTATCCATTTATGGAGTTCGCTCTGATTTTGATTCCATACAACAGACCCTCCGTAGGGGTGGTCGCTCCAGGACGACATGCAGGCAGTGTATGAAACCTCACGTTGCAAATCAATGGAGGAGACCGTAGGATGTGTTGTCACACGTTTTTCTCCCACTTATTATAAATACTTTCTCCATTCACCTTGGTATTGAACCATGCAAACACCTTCCGTAGGGAAGCTGCGCCCAGAGCGACACGAGATCGAGCATAGAACTCACAGTGTGAACAAATATATACACTGTATATTAAATATATACATTGTATATTAAATATATACCATATATTAGTTATATACAATTCTAATTACATCAAATAACCTTGGATCTTAGTTTATTGGAATACGAGTAATGCAAATAAATAACTTTTTATTGAATAAATAAATTGTTTATTAATTACAAACACGAGTTAAGGGCACTAAACCTAACAAGTGGCTCATGAACTAGTGAACAGAGCCAGAAATGAAGACGAGAGCTTTCAATGGAAGTGTGGAGAAAGGGGCGGTCTTCCTTCATGGTTGTTGAACCTGTTTAGTTCGGAACTCTTTGTTGGTTAAGTTTGTGTCAGATTGTTTTCTTATTTTTTTCCTCAAAAAAAAAAAATATATATATATATATACAAATATCTCAAATAAAGAAAAAAAAAAACATAAACCCTCCTTTTCCATATATTAAATATTTATTACATATTAAAAAATAACCTAAACCCTGAACTCTACTCTCCCCCTCCCTCATCTCTGCTTTTCTTCCACCGGCCGCCGGCTATTCACTCAGCCACTTCTCAACCGTCAGTCCCGCTGCGCCACCCCTCATTCTTGAAGTCCAGCCGCGCCGCCGTTTGTTGTGAACCACCGCGTCACGAGTCCGGCCACCCCTTTTGGCGAGTCCGATCAGGGTAAAATTCCTGCCAAATCCGACCTATTTGGGCGGACAATTTTTTTAGCCAAAAAGAAGGTTCGGCAAGTCTCTCTCTCTTCTCTGTTTTTATTATTATTATTATTATTTTTTTTTGTGTTCCGTCTCGGTTCCCTCTCGTTTCTTTTGAAATCGTTTATGCCCTCCGCACTGCAGTTGAAATGGGTGCTATTCTTCCTACATTTTATTGGGAAGAGGAAAGTGGATTTTGTTGACATGTGGGTGATACTTCTTGTTGTCACTCTGTTCTTACTTAAGCTCGATTACGATCCATTCTAGCTTTCAGGATAGGCGATTGAAGAATGCATAATTTTTGTTTAAAATTGTTCAAGGGTAGGAAATCCCATGGGAGGAAAATAGTTATAAGGGTAAAAAAAATGCCCCCAATTCGTGCAAATATCATTATAAGTGTAATTTGTGAATAACGGAGGGAGAGAACTCCAATAATAAGATTTAATTTTTACTACATTAAACCGTTCTCACTAAGCTGAATGCTTATCTTAAAAAAATCTTCTGAGTTCTGGACTTATAGTTTCAAAGATTTGTGTTATTGCCTATGTGTTTGTTGTTCTCAGTTCACAAAGTGATATTCTTGTTCCGAGGGTTTATGTTGAAATTTTGTTACCGTTCCTATCAAGTGCTTTATGGTTTTTTTTTTTTGAGATCATCCAGGTTGTCTTTGCAGCTATATTCTCTTTTTGGATTTCCTCGTCCACAGTCTCTCATACGTTATTCTTGGTTCTCTTAGCATTTGAAAAATTAATGTCCAAAAAGAGAGCTGCAATTCTTGCCAGACGCTCCGTAATAGCACTATGCAATGCACGATCTTCATGTAGCTCCTATGTCTCAAACAAACCCCTCAATCTATTAAGAAATTTAAGCATTTCTTCTGAAAGGGAAGAATATCAGAATGATAATGGATATCATGCAGATAATTCTTCGCAGAGTTACCAAAGCCATGGTGGGTTTAACTGTGACAACCAAAATCCTGGATACTATCAGCATCATGCCCAAAGCGCTAGTTTGAAAAGTTCTTCTAGGCCCTATCAAGAAAATTTAGATGGGTTTTATACAGAGGACTTGACGCGAGGTCAGCACAGACCATCTACTAGCTCAGTTTATGGGCAAGCGCCTGGGAGTGGTTTTACAAATACTTCTCCTATGCATGAAAATGCTAGTAGATCTTGTCTGCCTACCACTTCTTATGGCTTTAACCAGAACCATTATGAGGCATTTAGAGAAACCTATGAAAATACTCATAATGCCAACCTAGTGGCTCATAATGGTAATTTTATTCATCATGGCCTTAATAAAGGAATGATGGCTCAAGATCTTAAAAGTTACAATGCAGATAGTCAGATAAGTTATAATGAGGTTCGTGGAGATGATAGGTCATTGTCTCAGAATGTTCTACTTGAGCATAGAGAAAATTTAACTGCTTATAGTGGGTTTAACAATGGAGTACCACGGGAGAATGGTAATGGGGTTTATGGACAGAGCTCATGGGGCACATCGATGGAATCCAGACAATATAAACATGTTACTGGCCTGAATTACCATAATCCTACGTCTGGACCAAATAATCAGATTCCCATTTCAGGGCATTGTGAGCAAAACTCTATTTCTCAGCAATATCTGCAGCAACAATGTCAACAAGGTGCCACTGTTGAACAATATCAGCCTAGCCCGAATACTATTCAGAGTAGCATGATGGATACTCAGCTAGTAAACAACATAAATGCTGACAAGGAAACTGGAGTGACCAAGGATCACCAAAATGGTGATACCATTGAGGAGCTTGATGAATTCTGCAAGGAAGGGAAATTGAAGGAGGCTGTGCAAGTTCTGGAAGCGTTAGAGAAACAACATATTCTTGTTGATTTACCCCGGTATTTACAGTTGATGAATGCATGTGCAGAAGCAAGGTCCCTAGAAGAAGCCAAAGTTGTTTGTGATTACATAAGTAGATCTCACTCCCCTCTAAAAGTTAGCACTTATAACAAAATTCTTGAGATGTACTCTAAATGTGGTTCCATGGGTGATGCCTATACGATATTCAACAACATGCCTAACCGCAACCTAACATCTTGGGATACTATGATTACATGGCTTGCTAAGAACGGCCTAGGGGAAGATGCCATCGACCTGTTTTATGAGTTCAAAAAAGCTGGGTTGAAACCTGATGGAAAAATGTTTATTGGACTTTTCTCTGCATGTAGTGTCTTGGGAGATATTGACGAGGGAATGCTGCACTTAGAATCAATGACAAAAAATTATGGCATTATTCCATCAATGCATCATTACGTTAGTATAGTAGATATGCTTGGAAGTGTAGGATATGTAGATGAAGCTTTGGAGTTCATTGAGAAGATGCCATTGGAGCCAGGTGTAGAAATTTGGGAAATGATGATGAATATCTCTAGAGCTCATGGATTTATGGAGCTTGGGGATCGTTGCTTTGAGCTTGTTGAGCAACTTGATCCCTCTCGCTTAAATGAGGAGTCAAAAGCTGGCCTCCTACCTGTAAGAGCTTCAGACCTTGCAAAAGAGAGAGAGAAAAAAAAGTTAGCTAACCAGAATCTTTTAGAAGTTAGGAGCCGAGTACATGAATATCGAGCTGGAGATACTTCTCATCCTGAGAATGATAAGATCTATACCTTACTTAGGGGTTTGAGGGAACAGATGAAAGAGGCTGGTTATATTCCAGAGACTCGATTTGTACTCCATGATATTGATCAAGAAGGCAAGAATGATGCTTTACTTGCTCATAGTGAGAGACTTGCTGTTGCATATGGTCTAATCAGTAGCTCCGCCCGTGCACCCATAAGAGTAATTAAGAACCTTCGTGTTTGTGGTGATTGCCATAATGCGCTTAAGATCATTTCAAAAATTGTGGGTCGAGAACTCATCATGCGTGATGCTAAGAGATTTCACCATTTTAAAGATGGATTATGCTCCTGCCGTGATTACTGGTGAAGAAAATGAAAATAGAGGTATGTCTCAACTTTTTTGCTATCTTACTTTTATTCTTTGATTTAAGCTTCTTTGTCAGGCTTGGAAACGGCCGTAAATTGCTTTTTTGTATGCCTACCACTTAAAATTAAATTACAGATGGCTTTCCTGTTGAATTATGTGCTGCATATTGTATTATAATGCAATTTTCCCCTTAAATTACTGGTCTTTGTTTTCATTATGTATTTTAATTTGTGGTTTTTGTTCTCATTTCATCGTTGTCGTTGCATTTGCATTTTGTTCAATGTTTGGCTAGACATCAAATAATGTCTTGTTCATTGGGATCTAAATTTTTTACTACTAGTGCAAAAATCCATGTTTTTATTTTTACGCAGAGTCCGCAGACATTTAATAACCTCTTGCTTGTTGGGCTCTTAATTTCTGATTAGAAGTAGCACAAACGGTTATATGTCATCACCAGAGGGGGAGGGGGAATCCTTGAAGTGACAACATTTCCCTGCCAGTTTTTAGAGGAATTCTGAGAGCAAAATTTTTGTTGAAAGAAACAATTTCATTGATGGTATGAAATTACAAAATACCCAAAAAGGGTTACATGAAGGACTTCCAATTGATAAATAGGGAGGTAAAACTATAGTGGTGAAAGAGGGGAGAACATTTGCTCCAAGATATAACAAAAGAAACTATGGACTCAAAAGTCCTGTCATAGGGAAGATCTTTCGTGGTGAATGTTCAATTGTTTCGCTCCCTCCATGTTATCCAGAAAAATGCTCTGATAAAGTGTACACTGCGAAGTGCAGTGTACCATCCAAACGAGAGGAGGAGGAAGTTCCAAAAGGCTGATGCAAATGTACACGAAACAAATAAATGGTGTATTGATTTGAAGGCTGATCTGGAGAGTGGGCACCAGTGAGGTGAGATGGACATACAAGGCATTCTTCTTTGGAGCTTATTGGAGGTATTGATGGCTCTGTGGCTGCACTCCCAAAGAAAGAATTTTACTTTTTTAGGGTAAAAGCCTTCTCAAATGCTTTTGTATAGTTTTGTAGAAGAGGCTGGGGATTGGTGTGTTAGATCTTTGGTGAGAGAGCTAGTTGAAAAGCTGCCGTTTGGTTCAATCCTCCAAAGGACTGTGTCATCTTCCTCTGTCAAAAAAACTGGAGAAAGCATGTTTGAGAGAGCTGCCCATTCAACAATTTCTTCTTCTTTAAGATTTCTCCTTAATCCCAGATTCCAAGCTTCTGTTTCAGTCGACCAAAAGTCCTTTGTTTGATGAAAGAGCATATAAGAGGGGTATATGTTTGCAAGAGGTTCATCCAAAATCCAGGGGGATTTCCAAAAAGAAGTACCATAACCATTACCAACAGCATTAGTCACCCGTTCATAGATCAAATCTTGTAATTTGATGATAGCTCTCCAAGGACTTTTAGAGATCGGTATAGTGCAGGATACCGGTTTTTGATTCCAGGTGGATATTCCATATTTTGCTTCAATAACCTCCCTCCAAAGGGATGATCTTTCTTTTAAATACCTCCACATCCATTTAGCAAGGAGCACCCTGTTTATTAGCTTCATATTGTTGAGACCCAATCCTCGTCCTTCAATCGGTTGTTGAGCAATCTCCCACCTGACAAGATTTGTGCCTTTGTGTTCACGATTGCCCTGCCAAAGAAAATTCCTGATAAAACTTTCAATAGATTGGGCAATGGCAGATGGAATAGGGAAAAGGGATAGATAATAAGTGGGTAGGTGGAGATTGCCCTGCCAAAGAAAATTCTTGATAAAACTTTCAATAGATTGGGCAATGGCAGATAGAATAGGGAAAAGGGATAGATAATAAGTGGGTAGGTTGGAGATTGCCCTGCCAAAGAAAATTCCTGATAAAACTTTCAATAGATTGGGCAATGGCTGATGGAATAGGGAAAAGGGATAGATAATAAGTGGGTAGGTTGGAGAGAGTAGCTTGGATGAGGGTAAGCCGTCCCCCTTTTGAGATGAACGAGTTCCTCCAAGAGAGTAATCTTTTCTTCACTTTCTCTACCACCGGGTCCCAAAATGATAGAGATCTATAATTGCCATGAAGTGGAAGCCCGAGATAGGTATTAGGCCATGAACCCTTTTTGCAATCAAAATTTATAGCTATGGAATCTAGCTCGCTTGCGTCCAAATTAACCCCCTGAATCTCCCATTTTTGGTGGTTGATATTGAGACCGGAAGCTTCCTCAAAAAGCCTAATAGTGGCGAACATGTTTGTGAGGGAGAGATCATCAAAAGGGGAGAAAAGAATGGTGTCATCTGCAAATTGTAGGTGGACTTACAAAGAGTTATTTTCTAGGTCAAAACCTTTGATGAGGTTTGTGCCAGCTGCTTGATTCATCAATCTACTAAACACGTCAGCCACCATGATAAAGAGAAAAGGGGATAAAAGGTCACCTTGCTGGAGGCCTCTAGAAGCGATGATCTTACCTCTCGATCTACCATTGATGATGATGGAATAGTTTGCAGAGGAGATGCATCCCCTAATCCATCTTCTCCAAGTGGATCCAAATCCTTTTGCTTTAAGGACAGCATTAAGGAAATCCCAATCCACCTTATCGAAAGCTTTTTCAATGTCAAGTTTGATAACCTCTCCCTTTCTGTTGGTTCTGTCCCAGTCTTCTATAAGTTCAATAGCAATGAGCGATGCATCAAGAATTTGTCTCTTGACAACAAATGCTGGTTGCTCCTTAGTGATAGTGTGAGGCAGCAAGCCTTTTAATCGTTCTGATAAAACTTTGGTAATAATCTTGTATAAACAAGAGATGAGGCTGATTGGGCGAAAGTCTCCAACCTTCTGGGCATCAAGCTTCTATGGGATGAGGCAAACATATGTTTCATTGAGGCTTGCGTTGATAATTCCGGTTTTAAAAAAATCTTGGAACACTCTCATGATGTCAGCCTTGAGGATGTTCCAAAATTTTTTATAGAACTCGGCTGTGAATCCATCCAAGCTAGGGGACTTGTTCGTCCCTAAGTCCTTGACAGCTCGCCAAATCTCTTCCTCTGTAAAAGGTTGTTCAATATCAAGGTTTTGTTGTGGAGAATTCTGAGAGCAATATTCAAAATGAAAGGGGGTTATCATCCACTCATCTTCAAATTATTGAGATGAATCGTGCTGTTCTGTTTTTATTTCTGCCTCCGGAGGTACTGATTGGCAATGATGTGTTGTGTATAGTGATACACCAATATACAAATTGAAGTTTAGTGGTATTCTGATTTAGATACTTTGTCTATGATCCAGAATCTTGAAAAAGTAAGAATTTTTTTTTGGGGATGAAATTGGGGGAGGATTTAGCTGAAGAGAAAATGAGTGAGAGAGAGAAGGGAGAGTGGGAGGTGGGGGTGGAAGTGGATGGCATTGTGGGGTAGATCAAACTGGAATCTAAGAACTTTAAGATTTTCTTGATGTAAGATTTAGGTGAAGTAGAGTTAAAATTGAGGAAAGAGGAAGAGCTGTGACTTCGATTTCTATCAATCGGCCTCAGCTATTGGAACGATCATTTAACAAAAGAGGTGCAGTCTTCATTAAAAATATCTTTTCCTTCTTGATGGTCCCCATGTATGGAATTGGGAAGGTGACATGAATTGCCCGGTCAAGGTTCCAAGCCGCTTTTCCCAAGGAAGATCAAGAAATGAACAACATGCTTGAAATGACAGCGTTCATCAATAGAGGATCAAATGAAAACTCCAAGTGTTTTATAAAAGTTCTCATTTCTAGCAATGTCTTTCTTGATCTTTCTCGGAATGAGCGCTTTGGAAGCTCAGCTAGATAATTCAAATAAGATTGAATTTTAGTTCATTTTTATTTCATATACTTGGGTCTTTCTTCTTTATTATTATTTTTTTAATGAGAAACCGAGCTTTTGGTCTGGYGGTTGTCTCTCTCGTTTAATACAACTACGAGGACACAACCTCAGCTCCTCCACGTAGTTGACAATCCCACCTCCCAAAGTTTACATAGAATTATTCATGAGAAATGAAATCAAACTTTGACAAAAGTGGACCATAAGTTTTCTAAACATCTTATTGATCCTTGTTTGAACTACATGCATTTTTGTTCATGACCTGTTTTTAGTAGGCACTTACCTTCCTCTGGTATCGTAGAAGCATTGTTAAAGATAAACATATAACTCTGTTATAATTCATCGTCTGCAGCTTCGTTACTAGGCTCGAAAGGGCATTGAGGTTGCATGCTGGGAGAATCAGTAAAGTGAGATGAACAGAACGACCAGACTCGCGGGCAAAGTTGGGGAAGTCCATCCTTCTCTTGGAGAACACGAGTGGTTTAAGAACGTGTGAAACAAACCATTGATGGAATAGTCTTGGATCAGATCAAAGCTATAACGTATTCTTTCTGAAATGCACCTACTATTACTTAACATATGTATTTCCTCATTTTGTAATAACTATTAACAATATCTCCAATTTTGATGTGCAAAATTGAACCAAGCCAGCAGTCCAAACTAGACAAAGTTGAACTTACGATTTGTATTTTATTTTCCCAATTTTTGATCTGATAGGTTCAATTATATTTAGTTTTGTTTTATATTTAGTATTTTATTTTCCCAATTTTTTATAGAATTTTGTTTTACTTAGGCCTTCATCTTAGGCGGTGAGATTCATTTTTCTTGCAATATACTTTACTTTTGTCAAAAGAAAATTGTGTACACTTGGTAATGGTAATACAAAATATTTTGTCTAAGTATTTTCAATTGTAGTTTATTTTAGTGATTGTATTTTTTGATATTTGTATTTTCGTGTTTGTACTTTTGAAACGTCTATCTCTATCTTTATACTTTGAAAAGTAACTATTTTCATCATTTTATTTTATTTTGCTGCATTTTTTTCTATCATATGACTAAATGTTTTATTTAAAAAAATCAATTTTGTTGATTGAAAAATGTAAAGAGAATGAAGGAGAGTGAGATAATAGAAAATTAATCTAATTATCATATCATAATTATAAAATTGAGGGACAAAAGAGATAAAAAAAATAGGAATGTATTTAACATATTCGAGTCGATAAAAATAGGAATTTATTGGTTTAACATACTTCAGTGTCGAATTATTTATCATTAGAACCCTACTTTTTCCTATTATTTTTTTTAAAAGAATCCAATATTTTGGAATATTAAAATTCTTCTCAGCTGATTAAGATTAAGATTTATAGGTCGTGTATTTATCATAGTATAAGAGAATTATATTGGAAAGAGGAACAGGGCTAACGTCTCATTGCAAGCCCACCTCATCACGTCACCGCGGCAAGAATGCGACGGAGAATCAATCAGCAAGCACATCAAGTTTGAGAATTCTTAACAATGCTCTGCTCCCATCTCTGTTCTTTCACGTTTCCAAATCTTTTTCTGGGCGACCTCTGTAGCATTTAGCGTTCATTCTGAAGCACAATTCGTTAAACCATCCTCGGTTTAGCTTGAGATGCAGGATTTAATCGGCTTTTGAGGGGGTTTTGTTCAAAATCCTATCTGGGTTCTTCGAATTTATGAAGTTTCGATTGCATTGAAACTAAATTAGTACGAAACTGTTTTTGAGCTGGTTACTATCGCGGGTCAGCTTCAAAATCACGAAGTTCGTTTACCCTCTAACGGGTTGACTCCGGAAACATGGTTTCTATATCGGGTTCGGTGTTGTTCCCATTAACTGCACCCAATTGTTCCTCTGGATCGCGTAAAGTAGCTGTTCTTGATGCGTCCAATTCGTTTTGTTTTAAGAAAAAGGAGCAGAGGAGGATTGTTTGTAATTGCATTGCGCCACCGCCGTACTTCAAGAGTGATGAGTCATCTGCCGTAAATTCCAATGTACATCATTCACTTTTTCATTTTTATTTTTTTTTCTGTTTTCCAGTTTTTGGTGTCCTATTTATTGGATTTGATACATTACTTTCTTGCATTTGATCGTTCTTTAAATTGGTCGCTTCCCCTAATCTGAATTGCTACGATTGTGTTAGATGATACTCACAATTGAATTTTGGATGCTGTTATTCTTGTGATTGATGTTTTAGTTTGTCTTTGAACTCTGATTTTCCTAACTTTTCACTCTTTCTTCCTGTTTAATTGTTATTGTTGCTCGCAGTTTATTTCAAGTTCAGTATTCCAGTCCTTTTCACCTTGAGCCGTCCGACATGTGACAAAATCTCATTGTTCATAGTGTTTTATCATTTTATTGGCATCTTAGCTATCAATTTAAGCATCCATAATTAGCGTTTAGACTTAAATACTTTCTGGCATTGTTTACTTTGACTATGGATTTGCCTTCAGTGAGTTTATTTTATTTTATGATTTTAGTCTCATTCGTTATTCGTTTAATATTTCTGTCCTGTCCTCATGTCTGATGCCAAAAATAAGTCTCTCCTTACATTATGAATTTAATTTTAATTTTTGATATATTTATCATTTGTATATTCTGATTAATATTAGACATTATCAGGACTCGTTTAGATCAGAAAATTTAATCCCAGATAATGAGCATGAGGATGAGTCTGATGTTCTCATCGAGTGTAGAGATGTCTACAAATCCTTTGGGGAAAAGCATATACTGAGAGGTGTGAGCTTCAAGGTGATTCATATTTCTGCATATTTAGGTCCTTTATTTTTTCAGTGTTATGCAATTGCTTGCTTTTGATGACATATAGATATTAGCAATTTCTTTTTGGCCCAGAAAACAAGGTAATGGTCGAACATTCAGTTCTTTGTAGAGGGGATATCTTAGCCAAGGCCATGAACACTACAAGTGCTCTATGTACACTTCCATTACCTTTCTCTGTGCTTTCATGCTTACATATTTGTCCGAATGCACCACTTTTAATTCTAATTTAGTAAGCTTTGCTTAATCTCATTAGTGGTTATTGAGTCACACTGTCATGGGAATGAAAACCCTGTACCGTTGTACTGAATGGTTCTTTATTTGCCAGATTATCAAATAAATTGTTGTTATTAATAGATGTTTCGTGCCATAGAAAAAACTGTAAAAGAATTCTTATCTTCTCTCTCCCATGGATATGGTAATCAAATGAAACCATGTAGGCTTTTCTGTCATGTTCAATATCTGCGCTGCAGTATATTTTAGCATGCTAATTCAACTTGTGGTTTCAGTTTTTTGTTGATGAATAGTGTAGGGCTTCAGTATTTTACTTTGATGAGGATTGAAAATGAGGATTTTATTATTAATATTCCTGCCGCTCCAATTTTTCATGTTATTGAGAATATTTAAGAAGATATTAGAAACCTTTTCTCAGAATCTTCCTCCCCAAGAACTATTAATGACAGAAATCCGAATGCATTGCAAGAGCAACCGGTTTTAATTCCATATCTTGTAAGAATGGTGTTGCTGATTTTTTTGATAAATCAGAAATTTCATTAATTCCTATCAAGCCTAAGTTCGATTCGTGTGTCCCAAAAATATTACAGAGAGAGAGCGGGAACCTGGTCCTCTCAATACATTACCTGAAGTAGAAGCAAGGGCATTTTTTCAATCAGCAATGGAAATTCTTCCATGGAATGTCAAGGGCCTTGGAGATCCAAATAAGAGTCTTAAGTTGAAGGCACTATTCTTAATCAGAGTCCTGAGGCTGTACTTCTTCAGGAAACAAAATTGTAGTCTATAGATTGCAGCTTGGTTAAATTGATTTGGAGCTCCAAAGATATCTATGGTGTTCGGAATTTTGGTTGGTCTTAAACTTAAAAGAGTTCAGGGAGTTATAAAAGCTATTGAATGAATATTTAGTAGCTCCGAAATCAAGTGGACTCCCAATCTTCTTTCAAACTGGGTTCTGGAAATGGAATTCTTTTTTGGAAAGATAGTTGGATTGCCAATCAGCCTCTTCCTCCAGATTTGCTGCTATTTTCAGATTGGTTATTAACCAAAATTGATCAATTTCAGATTGCTAGGATTCTTCAAATAATTCTTGGAATATTGTGCTGCAAAGTAATTTAAAGGATGAAGAAATAGCTCAAATTCAGTGAGCTTTTATTTCTTCTCAATGATTGTTGTTAGAGTATAGGTGTTAGTATATTTTATATTCTTGTATTAATTTCTCCTTTACCTTCTCCTTATAGGATTAGGTCAACCTTGTATATTTATCTATATATATAGACTTTAATAATGAGAATAAATCACATTGGATTCTCTCCAACCTTAGTCTCTACATGGTATCAGAGCTCTAGGTTTATTCTAAAATTTTTTTTGAACTTAGGTTTTGATGCCCATTAGGGTTTTGTGTCCATTAGGGTTTTGTGTCCATTAGGGTTTTCTCCATTAGGGTTTTGTTCATTGCTATCCATCTCAACTCACTACTATCGCTATCGCCGTGCGCTTCCGTCACCGCCAGTCGCCACCCGTCTCCTTCGCCCCTCTGGTTGTTGTGGGGTAGCACTTAGCGTTTCTGGTTTCAGAAAACACCTGGTCCGGTTCAAGCGGTCCAGTTCAACCGGTTTGGTTTCAAGCGGTTTGGTTCATCTGGTTTGGTTCAAGCAGTTTGATTCATCTGTTTTGTCTGGTTCGGGTGGTTTGGTCTGGTTTTGTTGTTTTGTTCAAATAAGTTTGTTTGTTTGTGATGGCTGAGAAGAAATCAATCGTAACTTCTGAGGTGATCCCAATGATATCAAAAATCACAGAACACAAGTTGAATGGATCAAACTATTCTTCATGGAAAATCAATGTTCGTCTTTTTTTGCGAAGTATTGATATGGACGATCACATAACTGAGGATCCGCCTGAGGATGAGAGCAAGAAAGCTTGGTTGTGGGATGATGCTTGACTGGTTCTGCAGATCAAGAATTCGATCGAGGGTGACATTATTGGCTTGGTTAATGAGTGAGTATGTTAAAGAGTTGCTTAAATATTTAGAATTCTTTTATTCTGGAAAAGGAAATGTTAGTCGAATATTTGAAATCTGCAAGCGCTTCTACCAACCTGAGTTTGGTGACCAATCGCTTACAAATTACTTTATGGAACACAAACGAATTTATGCAGAGTTTAATGCATTACTCCCAGATAGTAATGATGCAAAAGTTCGGCTTTCCCAACGCGAATAACTAGCAGTTATCAGTTTTCTTCTTGGTCTTCCACCTAGATTTGATGTTGCCAAAGACCAATTACTCTCTGGTTCAGAAATTTCAGCTTTAGAGGAGGCACACACTCGAGTACTTCGAGTTGAGAAGTCACAACCCGTCTTGTCATCTCAGTTTTGGTTGGACGTAGTACAAATGCAAACAGAGGTAATACCTACCAAGGGAGTTCCACGACTTCGAACGCTCAACGTTGGAATTCTAGTGCTCCAAAATCAAATTAAGGAGATATTATTATTTGCAATTATTGTCATAAGCCTGGTCATACAAAACGAGTATTTAGAAAGCTATTGAATAAAGGTCAGAAAACATGTTGCATCTACTCCTGATAATGCTGGCAAGTTAGTTACAATTCCTACGGAAGAGTTTGCTAAGTTCCAACAGTATCGAGAGTCATTGACGACATCGTCCTCTAATCCGATTACCGTCATCGCTGAGTCAGGTAACACCAGTAAATGTCTTATTTTCTCCGCTTCAAAATGAGTCATTGACTCTGGTGCGACAAATCATATGTCAGGTTATTAATTTCCTTGGCATCTATTCACCATTGGCCGTTACATCAGCTTGATATTAAAAATGTCTTCCTGCATGGTGATCTTCAAGAAGAAGTGTATATAGAGCAACCACCAGGTTTTGTTGCTCAGGGGGAGAATGGAAAGGTATGTCGTCTTCGTAAATCCTTATATGGGTTGAAACAAAGTCCACGAGCATGGTTTGAAAAATTCAGTTAGGTGTTGAGAACTTTGGAATGAAGAAGAGTAAGTCGGACCATTCTGTCTTCTATAAACAAACTGAGTTTGGTGTTGTTTTACTGGTTGTATATGTTGATGATATTGTGATTACTGGTAATGATTCATCAGGCATCCTATCACTCAAAACTTTCCTTCATAGTCAATTTCATATGAAGGATTTGGGAGTGCTGAAATACTTCTTAGGAATTGAGGTAATAAGGAGCAAGAAGGGGATTCTCTTATCACAGAGGAAATATGTACTTGACCTGTTAACTGAAACAGGAAAGTTAGCTGCTACCACGTAGTACCCCAATGATACCTAATTTACAACTTACAAAGGAAGGGGAGTTGTTGAAAGATCCTGAGAAGTATAGGAGATTAGTAGGGAAGCTGAATTATCTTACGATTATGAGGCCAGACATAGCTTATCCAGTCAGTATTATGAGTCAGTTTATGAGTTCTCCTACGACTGACCATTGGATCACATTGGAACATATTCTATGTTATTTGAAAGGTACTCCTGGACGTGGTTTGTTATATAAAGATCATGGTCATCTTAATATTGAACGTTTTTCAGATGCTGATTGGGCAGGTTCTGAGGAAGATAGAAGATCAACCTCAGGATATTGTATATTTGTCGGAGGTAATTTAGTTTCTTGGAAAAGTAAGAAACAAAACGTGGTGTCGCGTTCGAGTGCTGAATCAGAATATAGAGCTATGACACATTTGATGTGTGAATTAGTATGGATACATCAGCTTCTGACTGAATTGGGATTTGGCATCACCACTCCAATGAATCTTTGGTGTGATAATCAAGCAGCTCTTCATATTGCATCTAATCCAGTATTTCATGAACGAACCAAACATATTGAAGTTGATTGTCATTATGTACGTGAGAAAATACAGCAAGGATTGGTGGCTACAGGATATGTAAAAACTGGAGAGCAGCTAGGAGATATCTTTAGTAAAGCATTGAATGAAGCACGAATAGATTGTTTGTCTAACAAGTTGGGCATGATTAATATATATGCACCAACTTGAGGGGGAGTGTTAGAGTATAGATATTAGTATATTTTATATTCTTGTATTAATTTTTCCTTTACCTTCTCCTTATAGGATTAGATCAACCTTGTATATTTGTCTATATATATAGACTTTAATAATGAGAATAAATCACATTGGATTCTCTCCAACCTTAGTCTCTACAATTGTCATCCTAATAATCTCTCAGATTTCAAAATATGGCTGCTTGTCTCTTCCGGATCTTTCTCGGTGAATTCCTTTTATCTCAACTCTGTTGGTCAATCTTCTATGACATCATTTCTCTTTACAGCTTTTTGAAAATCAAATCCCATGGAGGGTTAATGTTTTTATCTGGATTTTATTATTCGGTAGTGTTATTTCATCAGAAATTTTGCATAAGCAGTTTCCTTCAAAATGGCTTCATCTCCATCCATCTATTTGCTCCTTGAAAAAGCACCTTTATTTTGTTCTTTATCAAGTTTCTGCTGGTTATTCACTATCTTCAAAATGAGTTGGGTTTTTGGTAAGGATGTTCGTTCAAATGTGTATCACCTACTCTGTTCTCTGTATCACCCCATCAAGGCCAGATTATTATGGATCAACGCTTCCAAAGTTATTCTTTTGGATCTTTGCTTTGGAAGAAATCAGAGAATTTTTAAAATTAATCTTCTTCATGGTTGGATTGGTTTGAGTTTATCAAGATTAAAGCTTCTCCCTGGTGCTCCCTGTCCAAATTATTTCCGGGATACTCTGTTCAAGCTATTTGTGATAATTGGGTAGCTCTCTTGTAGCTTTATAGATTTTGCTGTTCTGGTTTTCAGATTCCGTTCTGGTCTTTCTTTTGTTAGTTCGTTTTATTATTGTTGTGTTCTTTCTGAAGTCTACTCTTTGTAGGCTTAGATTCTCTTACTTTTGTAATTTATCCCCATTAATAAAAAACTTTGTTTCATTTTTGGAAAAAAAAAAATGTAGCGGAAATGAAGATAGCGCCAATATTTACATTACTGAAGTATGCAATTTTTGCAGCCCAAGATCTATGTTTAAAATTAGAATGGCTGTTCAATTATGAAATCATGCTGGCAATGCAGAGAAATAATGAGTAGATAGTTTGTATGAGACATCCCATAATATGAAATTTAGGTAATCATTGAATGGTTGATTATTGTAGTTCCAAATGTATTTCTGCTATTAGTGTACTTTTGATCCTTCATGGACGTTTCTCTTCCTTGTTGCTTTAGTCTTCTCTAGATTTAAAACTAAGGGATCCTTAATATCTGTTCATGTCAATGAAAACCGCTTTGGAAATGCTCTAGTTGTTCGGTCATCTTTTCTACAATTTCCAATCATTATCATCATGAAGTCTGACTCTGGCTCTTGGGGATAGTCCGATTGCCAGATTTTAGGACAGTGGTTGGGTAACATTTCTTTTTGTTCTGCTTTCATTAGGTTGTCTAATGTGAGTGATAGTTAAAAAAGCAGTAATAAAGATGCTTGAAATGCATCATATTTATTTACAATTTTACCCTAATATTTTATATGCTATTCTGTACCTATCAGAAGCTATAGGGGACTGCAAGGCAAAAAAAAAAAGAAGGGGTACATTCTTGAGCTCTAGACTATGGGAAGGCTTACGACATGTTAGATCGGAACTTTTTACTTGATGTGTTGGGTAAAAAAGGCTTTAGTCTTAGATGGTGTCATTGGATTAAAGGCTGTGTAGAGACGACTAACTTCTCAGTTTTTATAAATGGTCAGCCTAGAGGGAAAATGTTAGCTCACCGAGGGCCTAGGCAGGAGTGCCCGCTCTTGCCCTTCCTCTTCACTTCGATAGGAGATGCCTTTAGCTGCTTAGTTCACTTCGAAGCAGGTGGCTCTAACTCATCTGCAGCACGCAGATGACACCATCATTTTCTCTCAAGCTAAGTCAGAATATCTCAAGGCCTGGTGGGAGGTCATATCCCCGTTCTTGTTTTCTGTGGGACTGTTCATCAACTTGGACTTCGCTGAATGGCATAAACGTGGAGGAGGAGACTGAGTGGTTCTCAAATGCTGATTTCATAGGATGAAGCTTTGCCTTTTCAGTACCTGGGCTTCCCTTTGGGAAGAAATGCTCGGAATATTAGCTCGTGGGATCCTATGGTGGAGAAGTTTAAGTGAAGGCTCACCAAGTGGAAGAATTTGCCCCTTTCTAAAGGAGGCCGTCTGACTTTGGTCTAATCGGTTCTAAACAGCCTGCCCCTTTACTTCTTCTCCTTAAAGCTCCAGAGGGCGTCATCAAAAGGATGGAGAAGGTGGTAAGGGATTTTTTCTGGAACGGAGGGGTTTCACCTTTGTAGTCACCTAGTTAAATGGGAATGGACCTCTCTCCCCCCTGCACGGTGGGTTAGGCATTGGCTCTTTCAAACAACAGAACAATGCTCTCCTAATGAAATGGCTGTGGAGATTTATTCATGAAGAAGATGCACTTTGACGCCGCATAATAGATAGTATCTACGACACCCAACCTCTCGGCTGGAAAACTAACATCTCTGAAGGAGTGGCAAAAGGGCGTCCTGGGTGTGATATTGTTAAGAACACCCATCTTTTTATGAAGTTCCTGTCTTTCAAAGTGAATAATGGCTCTAAAATTAGATTTTGGAGAGATACTTGGATTGGTAACGAGCCACTATAGCTAGCTTTTCCAGATCTCTTCTCCTTTTCCAATAGAAAGGAGGACTCCATAGAACAGTGTTGGAAAAGGAGCAACAGGATTGAGACTTAGGCTTCCGAAGGGATCTCTTCGACAGAGAGCTTAGTAGTTGGATGGGCTTGATTGAGAAACTGGACATAGTTAGACCAGGGGATCCCAAAGATGGGACAATATGGAGTATAGATCCATTGGGTGTCCTTACAACTTTAGCTACCTTCTTGAAGATGATTAAACCCTGTAATGTGGTCCAAACCCCCCTCCTCTTGGCAGTTTGGAAGCTAAAATATCCCGATAAGATAAAAGTCTTTCTTTGGTCCCTCGCTCAAAGAGGAGTCAACACACACGACCACATACAGAAGAGAGGCAAAAGTTGGGCTCTTTCCCCCTCTATTTGCTCTCTATGTCACAAAGCAGCTGAATCCTTGGATCACCTTTTCCTCCACTACCCCTCACTTATCGAGGCTGGTCAAAGATCCTTGATTTCTTTAAGTTGCAGCTTTGTGTTACAGAAAAAGTGGATAATTGGCTCTCTCAATGTTTAACGGGTGGCAGCTTAAACAATGCTAAAAGACCGGTTTGGTTTATATATGGTGGTGGCTTTTTTGTGGAATATTTGGTTGGAGAGGAACCGAAGATCTTTAGAGAACTCGCTTAGATTTGAGTACTCTTTGGAGTAATGTACAGTTGCTTATCTCCAGATGGTGCTTTTCTACACCAAATTCTTTTGTAACTACTCCCTTTCTTCGATTCTCCAAAATTGGAGAGGGATCTTGTTGTAGTCCTCTTCGGGGAGGGGCCCTCTCATCCCCTTCCCCTTAGGCTTTTTTGTTTTTGTGATTAATAGATCTCTGAAGTTTCTTATCAAAATAAATAAATAAAGACGTTTGAAATGCTTCGAGAGATGGCTGAATGTTTAATAATCATAATAGTTTGTTATATGACATAGAGTGTGAGGAATGGGTGTGCAAGATTTGTGATATCCAAATCTCTATTGATCTACTAGGCTCAAGAGTATAGTAGTTGGATAGCCTGGGTTAATTTTCTGTCAGATCTCTGTTGATTTTCTGGTGTTGGGGGACAGAGGCATAAATATTGACCTTTGTATGATTATTTGGAGGACGAAGGTTCCTAGTAAGTTCAAATTTTTCTAATGTTCTGTTGGCCTTTGGTGGTATTATTACTAATGGTGAGGCCCATCAGAGAAATTTGGCTAGAGTCCTCTTGCCAATTTCTGTATTCTGTGCAGAAAATAGGAAGATTCTGATTACGTATCCCCTTCCTGCCCCTCTTCTATGTATGGTGGAATCTGTTTGATGTTTTTAACTTCTTAGTGGCCATCCAGAGAAATACAGAATCATGCATAGAAGACTGTTCATGAGGCTAAGAGGCAGCTGGAGGATGTTTGGGATTTAATCATTTACTTTGCCTCCTTTTGGTGTATTCTATTTCAATCCATTTTTTTCTCTAGTTATAAATGGGAAATTTGTCATGTGGTCCCATTGCCTCTATTTCAAGGCTTTTATTCTTTTCGTTCTCCGAAAATTGTTTCCTACTTTAAATGGAAAAGTTTAAAAAAAAAAAAAAAATCCATCATCAGCTACCTTTGGACGGTTTTTCAACTTGAAAAGAGATAAAACAATCATGGAAGGGATAAATGGTCATCTTGTTAGTGGAGAAGTATGCCAGTATCATGCATATTATCCTTTATGTAAATGCACTGCTTCCAAAGACGGAAGGAAGTTTTGAGATTGATTTGCATTTCCAGTGTTGTCGCCCTTCTGTCTTAATTATTAATTGAATCTCATATAATTATGTAGTGTTGTACTGTTTCCTAGCTTGGTTTCATTTCTTCTTCAGCTTCATTTGCGAAATTGCGACAATCTAGAAGAAAACTAGTTACCCTGCATCAAAATTCTCACAGCTCTTCTATCAGCTCCATCCCTGCTTTTTTGTGTAGTAATTTTCATTATCTTTAAAAAAATATTTAGACTTCCTCTCTCATTTTTATTTGTATAGATTAGACATGGAGAAGCCGTGGGAGTAATTGGGCCTTCTGGTACTGGGAAGTCTACAATACTGAAGATCATTGCCGGTCTTCTTGCTCCAGACAAGGTGAATAACTGTCTTTGATTTCACATTGCATTTAGCTGATGTTTAGTTGAATTATACATTTTCAAGGCAAACGATAAAATATGGTTCTCCTAATTGGATTTTCTGGTATTGTGAACAGGGTGAGGTATATATTCGAGGTAGAAAGCGAGTTGGTTTGATCGATGATGAGGAGATATCTGGTCTTCGAATTGGATTGGTAGAATTCTCCTTAATTTGAATGTAATTCTAGAAGTTATATGAAGAATGACTTTTTTATAGAAATGTGTAATACAATGAGAATAGGGAACACGCCTTTTTGAATCTGAAAATTGTGAAAATGTTATAAATTTAAAGAATTGAGGAATTTTAGAGAGCATTAAGAGGTTGTTCCTTTTTTGTGTTTTCAGATTTCATTTTCTTTCTTCAATTTTTTTTTTTTTTTAAATTCTTGTATTAAGCAGATGTGATAAAATTAACTGAATTTCAAAATTATAAATAATTTTAACTTTTTAAACATAAATATAAAAAAAATCTAATTAAAAATGTAAAAGTAATATCAATTAATTGAAAATATAATATTTGAGTTAGGCCAACTAGTAAACCTTCATGTTTAAATATCTAAAATTGTTTTTGAAGAACTATTTTGACACTAGTATATTATAAGAATACTATTCAAGATCCTAGCACTATCGATTTTCAGAAGTTTCATATATAACCCTATTTGTCTTATTTTTCATGACTCTAGAAACTTTTTTTTTTTGGATCATAAATCACATGAGCCATTAAGTTTCTTTTGTTTATCTTTTAAATTTTCCTCAGTTCCTTTTTCTGTGTTTGTAGGTTTTTCAAAGTGCAGCCCTTTTTGACTCATTAACTGTTCGAGAAAATGTTGGTTTCCTTTTGTAAGAGACTTCATTTTCTTCAAAAATTCTCACCACGATTGTTTTTTCTTTTAGTATTATCTGCCAAAGGGTGGGTAGTTAGAATAAGGTGTCCATCTCATTCCTATTCTTGTTTACTATGTTAGGTATGAAAATTCAAGCTTGTCTGGAGATCAAATCTCAGCTCTGGTAACTGAGAATTTAGCTGCTGTTGGGCTGAAGGTTTGCCTAGCATTTATTTATATGATGATGCATGCTTAGCAAATGATAGTCATCTTGTAGTTTCCAAGTTCTCTTGCTATCAAACTCTTCCTACTATAGCTTCACAACTATCTCTATCTATCAATGTAACCAGCTGAGATTTCTTGCTTACACATCCTCAAATCTCTACTATGTTTCTTTGTAGGCAGTGCTTCAAAATTTTCTGATATTTCCATTTTTAACCTTTTAATTTTTTAGGGAGTTGAGGATCGGTTACCTTCTGAATTATCAGGTGGAATGAAGAAACGAGTTGCTTTAGCTAGGTCTATAATCTTTGATAACACAAGGAAAGAAATTGAGCCAGAGGTGTCTCCTTTATTTCTTTTCCTTCAGTATTTTTTCTTATTATTTATGCTACTACCAGGTAAAAGTTAAAACCATGACGTGTTTCTTCAGCCCATCAATCAATTTATGTTAGATTGTTAATTATCATGTTATTTTTATGTATTCACTGTTCTGCTTCATAGGTCCAGGTACAATTTTAAACAGCAGTGTTTCATATGAAAACGAACATCTTGTGGACATTTTAAATTACTTTTTCTGGTGATGTTAGACTTGATAGTTGATTCTATGTTTAGTTCTGATTTTATATGAATTCATCTTATTTTGGTTTCCAATGGACTTGGTGGTCTATAAAATAGTCAAACTTGGATTTTGAGATTGTTATGGTATTATTGAATTCTCCCTCTAATTCCTCTCTCCTCTATTCTCCTGTCTACTTCTCTGTACTTCTATCTATTGCATCCATTTTATTTTCTTTTGTCCTACATCACTGGGTTATAGGAATATTTGAAGGGTCTTAGTCACTATGTATTAATTTGATCTTTTGTTATATTTAGCAGTCTTCTTCATCTCCCATTTGAGATTTGGTTCGAGCTTAATCTAAGGGTTTTTGAGAAATAAGCAGCAGTGTTGGTTACAGCAGTTTGATATTTCCAAATTCAAGACTTTACAATATTGGTTTCTTTCTAAATTATTTGTTGGTTACTCCTTTCTGGATATTTGTATTAATCGACTTGCTTTCATAGCCTCAGTTACTTTGTTCTTTTCTCTTTTTTTTTTTCCTTATTTGCTACTTTTGAACATTTTTTCTCTCATTATATCAATTGAAGGTCTCGTTTCTTGTTCAAAAAAGGGTCTTTTTGTTCATTGAACTGTTTGATAAACCGCTCAAATAACTTCTTGCCATAACATGTGTGATGCTCCTGAGGTTACAACAATAATCTTGCGTAGTAGCTGACGGTTTTGCTTGTATGGGATAGCATTGGCTCGTAGATTACTAGATTTACTTTAATACAGTAATGACATCTTTTTTAGGCCTTGTGCACTGTGTCACACTGACTGTGATTACTCATTTTAACCAGGTACTCTTGTATGATGAACCAACTGCTGGACTCGATCCAATTGCATCAACTGTCGTTGAAGATCTTATCCGTTCTGTACATATTAAGGGCGAAGATGCTAGCGGGAAGCCCGGAAATATTGCGTCCTATATTGTAGTCACCCACCAACATAGTACCATTAGGAGAGCTGTTGACAGGTTACAATTTTAACTCCCGTTATGAGTTCCTACTGCGTATTTATGAATGATATCACTAGCAAGTCCTTTAACTGAAAAAAACTTGATAAATTTGTAGGTTATTGTTTTTATACGAGGGGAAAGTTGTCTGGCAAGGAATGACTCATGAATTTACTACATCAACAAATCCGATTGTTCAACAGGTAAAGAAATAAGATTTTTGTTGTCACAGAGGTCTTTAGACGTTTAAATCTTGAAGGTAAGGATATTAATATGATGTTTATATCAACCATGGGTGCCACATTCCTTTTAACTGCTCCATTCTGTGCCACAATAATGGGAATTTTGGTAAGAAAGTGACTTTCTGCATAGTTATTAAGGCCTAAGAAGTATTATGAGCGCTTTATGTCTGTTTAGGTAAGATAGTTGAGGATTTTGTATGACATCATAATGAAATCCCATTGTTTATTGAAATTTTCTGAAATCAAAATCAAAATTTCTATCCGTGCTGTTTATTTACCTTAGGAATAGGAATAGGAATAGACATATCATAATTACCATAGTACCCCTTCCATACTCTAACCAATTTTATTGTTATGTTATTTAATAATAGTGAGTAGAGTAGAAGAGAAAGGGTGAAAGTCTACAATAATTAGAAGATAGATTTGTGAGTTCCATAGAATAGGGATAAAGATTGGATTGAAAAGTTACTTTGAAGGGATGAGATTTCCCAATCCATCTCCATTTTTTGGAGTATGGTTCTCAGTTTTTTAAGTTATGCTAGACACCATACTCTGATTTCATTCCTTTGATTTGTTAAACTGTAACAACAGGGGATCGAAATTGTTTTTTTTTTTAAATGAAAACCTGGGTTTTCAAATGAAAGAAAAATAGGAGGGCACATAAAAAAAGCCCAACAAAAATAGCCAAACTAAAAAAACGGTCTCTAATCAAGCATAAAGCGTGCCATATATATTGAGGGGTTCCATATCATTCCTTATTAAAGTGAAAATGGAGTAGTTACAAAAAACACTTTGGATGCATTAACCCAAAGAGAGATGATATCTAACAAGATCTCAAACCACCTCCCCAGAACTTTCAACTCCTCTAAAAGTCCTGTTTTTCCTCTCAATCCTCAGCCCCCACAAAACAGTTAAAAAACCTGCCCCCACAAAGAAGGGGATGAAGAGTCTCCTCCATCATGTCCAAACACCCACTAGGGTGAGCCAAACAAACTCCAAAAGTTTGAAAAGAAAAAAGAACAGTCCCAAACCAATGAGACAAAAAGGCAGCTCCAATAAAGATGACGAGGTCCCCTACTGCTCCTCTACAAAAGAATACAACACTAAAGCCCCATCAAAAAGGTCGAGTGTCTCAAAATCTGATCCAAAGCATCAACTCTACCGTCTAAAATCTGCCCGGAACCAATGTTGACAATGTTGGATTAGGTCCGGTCAGGTGGTTGCTTGCAACATCTTTGATTCTTTTGTTCCGTCTTATTTTTATTTTCATCTTTTTATTTTGTTTAAAAATTTTACAAAGTGATTGGGGACTTCATGTTAAGCTCGGAACTATGTTATTCTAGTACTTCTTTAGTTAAAGAGGAGATATATTTTTTCATGGATGAAATGGAAAAATTACATAGAAATAGCAACCTCTGAACTATGTTTATGTATTTTCTTATATCTAGATACTTTTTTAAAGTCATGTATGATGTATTCTTTCATTTTCTTCTACGGGTTCTTTAACTAAAATCAGAAATTATCTGAAAATATTATTGTAATTGACCATACTGGTAAAGTTTCCTGCTTTTAGACAAGTGACTTGGGGATTTGGGGTCAAGTCAACAGGGGCAATTTAGAAAAACTTTTTACATAAAAATTTGTTAACCAAGGTCCACTACCTTCAAATAGTTTTTCATATACAATATTTCTAAAATTATAAGATGTCAATGTTTGGTGATAATTTCATTGGTTTGATAATAAACTACGAAGAGAATGAACATGATCATTTTGGAAACTTAAATTCTTTGAATTTACCTTAATGCCAGTGTTGTTATATGATTGTTTAAGAAACTGCCCCATTGAAAGGGATAGGAGCAGTGGCCTCACCTGCCAAAGTTTAAGCCAGATTTTCAGTTTCAAAACAAGATCTTGAGTTAAAAGTGTAGAAACTAAGGTTTGAGAGAACCAGATAGATTTATTCTCATTATTGAAGTCTATATATATAGACAAATATACAAGGTTGACCTAATCTTAGAAGGGGAAGGTAAAGAACAAATGAATAAATATTATTTACAAGAATGTAAAATATACTAATATATACTCTAACACTCCCCCTCAAGTTGGTGCATATATGTTAATCATGCCCAACTTGTTAGAGAGAGAATCTATCCATGCTCCAGTCAATGCTTTAGTGAAGATATCTCCTAACTGCTCTCCAGTCTTCACATATCCTGTAGCTACCAATCCTTGCTGTATTTTCTCACGTACATAATGACAATCAACTTCACGTACATATCCTGTAGCTACCATCTTAATATGGTCATGCAATATGGAGAGCTGCTTGATTATCACACCAAAGTTCTATTGGAGTGGTGATGCCAAATCTCAATTCAGTAAGAAGCTGATATATCTATACTAATTCACACACTGACTGTGCCATGGCTCGATATTCTGATTCAGCACTTGAACGTGACACCACATTTTGTTTCTTACTTTTTCAAGAAACTAAATTACCTCCAACAAATACACAATATCCTGAAGTTGATCTCCTATCTTCCTTAGAATCTGCCCAATCAACATCTGAAAAACATTCAATATTAAGATGACCATGATTTTTATATAACAAACCACATCCAGGAGCACTTTTCAAATAACATAGAATATGTTCCAATGCGGCTCAATGGTCAGTCGTAGGAGAACTCGTAAACTGGCTCATAATACTGACTGAATAAGCTATGTCTGGCCTAGTAACGGTAAGGTAATTCAGCTTCCCTACTAACCTCCTATACTTCTCAGGATCTTTCAACAACTCCCCTTCTTTTGTAAGTTGTAAATTAGGCATTATTGGAGTACTACGTGGCTTAGCAGCTAATTTTCCCATTTCAGTTAACAAGCCAAGTACATACTTTCTTTGTGACAGAAGGATCCCCTTCTTGCTCCTTATTACCTCAATTCCTAAGAAGTATTTCAACATTCCCAAATCTTTAGTATGAAATTGACTATGAAGAAAAGACTTGAGTTATAGGATGCTTGATGAATCATTACCAGTAATCACAATATCATCAACATATACAACTAGTAAGATAACACCAGACTCGGATCTTTTATAAAAATAGAATGATCTGACTTACTCTTCTTCATTCCAAAATTTTCAATCACCTGATTGAATTTTCCAAACCATGCTCGCGGACTTTGTTTCAACCCATATAAGGATTTACGAAGGCGACGTACCTTTCCATTCTCTCCCTAAGCAACAAAACTTGGTGGTTGCTCTATATACACTTCTTCTTGAAGATCACCATGGAGGAATGCATTTTTAATATCAAGCTGATGCAAGGGCCAGTGGTGAATAGATGCCAAGGAAATGAATAACCTGACAGAAGCCAATTAGCAACCGGAGAAAAAGTATCAGAATAATCAATTCCGTAAGTCTGCACATATTCTTTAGCAACAAGGCGAGCTTTCAAACGGGCAATTGATCCATCCGGATGAACTTTAACAGCAAACACTCATTTACAACCGATAGGTTTCTTTCCTATAGGAAGAGACATTAAATCCCAATTACCATTGTCATCTAAGACGGTCATCTTCTCCAACATAGCAGCCCGCCAACTAAGATGAGACAAAACTTCATGAACAGTTTTAGGAAGAGATACAGATTCAAGGGATGCAATAAATGAACAAGTAGATGATGATAAATGTTATATGAAACAAAATAAGAAACAGGATATGTACACTTACGCTTACCTTTTTTGAAGGGTAATAGGAAGGTCATCACTCGTTCCTGGATCCACAGGCAAAGAAGCTGCCGGTATAGGGCATGAGTCCGTAGGAGGTTGCCGACGAGAATAAACTTGAGTAATAGTGGGGAGAGAAGGATTATGCGCAGAGGGAGATGTATTGTTAGGAAGCTCTTCAGTAGAAGTAAAGACAATAGAATAAACAAGAAAGGTATCATCTTCGTGTGACTGCTCTCCCTGACTAGTACTCAAGGACGATGAAAAAGGAGTATCTTCAAAGAACGTAACATCAGGAGAGACAAGATATCTATCGAGATCAAGACAATAACATCGATATCCTTTTTGAACACGAGAGTAACCAAGGAAAATGCATTTCAATGACTTAAGGTCTAATTTGGTAAGTTGGGGGCGAACATCCCGAATGAAACAAGTGCAACCAAATATTTTAGGTTTAATAGGAAATAAAGGTTGGACACAGAGTACGATAAGGTATGTCACCCTTAAGAACTGATGAAGGCATGCGATTAATCAAAAAGCAAGTCGTCGGAACAGCATCAGCCCAAAAGTATTTTGGAACATGCATTTGAAACATGAAGGCCCTAGCTGTTTCGAGAAGATGTCTATTTTTCCTTTCTGTAACTCCATTTTGAGACGGAGTATCAACACACGAGGATTGATGAATAATACCATGTTCACTTAAATAGGAGCCAAGAGCACCAGAAAAATATTCCTTAGCATTATAACTTCGTAGAACTTTAAGAGAGCCACCAAATTGAGTTCGAATTTCAGCATGAAAGTTACGAAAATGAGAAAGTAACTCAGAACGATGTTTCATCAAATATAACCAAATTACTTGAGAGAAATCATCGATAAAAGTAACAAAATACCGAAATCCATTTTTGGACTCAATAGGACAAGGACTCCAAACATCAGAATAGACTAATTCAAAAAGAGCATTAGCTCGTGTATTGACTCTAGAATAGGAACTGAGACGATGAAACTTAGCAAATTAACATGACTCACAATCTAAAGAATGCAAACTATGAAATTGAGGATGGAGACTCTTTAACACGGAGAGAGATGGATGACCCAAACGACAATGTTCTTCGAAAGGAGTTGGCACTCGAGTGCAAACGGTGGCTGTAGGTATTTGTGTATCAACATATAAAGGCCATCAGATTCACGCCCTTTACCAATGGTCTTCTTCTTTGTAAGATCCTAAAATAAGCAATAACTAGGAAAGAATAATTGTGGGATCACGAGTAAGTTTACTGACAGAGATCAAATTAAAAAAAAAATTGTGACAAATTTAAAACAGAGGTCAATGAAAGAGTTTTGGAGAGATGAACTGTACCAGAGCCAAGAACAGGAGAAGTGGTGCCACCCGCTATTGTAACATCAGGTAAAGATGTAGATGGTGAAAATGTAGCAAATAAATTGGGGTTACCTGACATATGATTCGTAGCACCACAGTACATGACGACCCATTTTGACGTGGAGGAAATAAGACATTTATTGATATTACCTGAATCAGCAATGACATTAATTGGATTAGAGGATGATGCCATCAATGACTCTTGATACTGTTGGAATTTAGCAAACTCTTCGGCAGAAATCGTTACCATTAATTTCTTCTTGATCATAACTTCAACAATATGGACACAAACAAAAATTGCACTGAAACAGACCAAACCAAATCTGAAGGAGGAAAGGGAATCGAACCAAACCAATTGAACAGAGCCAAGTGAACCAAACCAATTGAACCGAAACAAACGAACCAAACCAGAACCGGTATAAATCTGACCAAACCGAACTGGAATGTGACGAACTAGACCGAACCGTACCTGAACCGGATGAACCACACTGCTTGAAACCAAACCGGTGAACTGGACCGCTTGAACCAGACTGCTTGAACCGGACCAAGTGTTTTCTGAAACCAAAAACCCTAAGTGCTACCCCACGACAACCAGAGGGGCGTAGGCCACTGGCGGTGATGGAAGCGCACGGCGACTGGCGGTGACGGAGGTGCGAAGGATGGCGAGACGAAACCCACGAACAGGAATTAGAAAACAGCAGCGTTGGCGAATCAGCAAACGACGGCACGGCGGCGGTGGGCGGGAGCAGTGGTAGTGAGTTGAGTTGTATAGCAATGAACAAAACCCTAATGGGAACAAAACCCTAATGGGAAATAAACCTAGAGCTCTGATACTATGTAGAAACTAAGGTTTGAGAGAACCAGATAGATCTTATTCTTATTACTAAAGTCTATATATATAGACAAATATACAAGGTTGACCTAATCCTAGGAGGAGAAGGTAAAGAACAAATGAATACATATTATTTACAAGAATGTAAAATATACTAATATATACTCTTAACAAAAAGTTTCATCCACCGAAATAATTGCCAACTTCCCACTTTCCAAATTTTCTTCTTCAAACCCAAAAACCAAGCTCCCCACCTACTGAAGTTTTCCTTGTTTTATCCGTTAGCCACCCCAATTGTACCCAAATTATTAGCTGGAGAGATGCACTGGAGGGGATAAGCTCCGGTGGGAACCATGCTAGGAAACACGGACACTTATCTTTGGATGAAGTATCTGTGTCGGACACGTG
>NW_019104499.1:3259736-3283253 GCF_001995035.1 Momordica charantia | reverse complement strand
GAGGATTGATTGGTTAATACATAGATATTACTTTTTCTAAATTTCACTATCAAACTGGTGTGTAATTTCTCAAAGTCTTACCTAGTTTTGGAATACATAAGCCAACTACATAGATCTCCCACCAAACTTGTTTGGTAACTAGGAAAATGACCCCCTTAGTTTTCCTAGACAAGAAAATTGATAGGAAAAGTAAATTTGTTTTTCTTGTGTTATGATCACACATAAATTTTGAGGAAAAAAAAAGGATTATTTGTACCAACGTTCATCAAATAAAAGAGAAGAATCGAACCTACAATTTTTAAATATTTGAACTATGTTACATTTGAGTTGGCCGCATCAGTTAAATTTTGATAATTAAATTGTGACATGGATTTATGGTTTTAAAAAATGTTGATGAAAATCTTAGTTAAATTTTAAAAAACATAAATGGAGATTTGATGATTTTAAAATATTGAGAAAGAAACAAAAAAATAAAAGATTTTTTTTTCCTTTCAAATAATAAAATTGAAAGATCCAAAATAATTTTATGAGTCCCACAAAAGTAGGAATGGGAAGCAAAAGCAAGAGAGTTATTTTATTGCAAAGAGGTTGGTGAAACGAAATGACTAAATTGCCCTCAACTACTCCCAGGTCCCTACCCGATCCACCCACCATATTCGTCTTTTTAGTTTCCTCCACCAATACCATAAAGCTACTGTCGACCAAACGCAGCGTTTTGAAGCTTTCCTATTTCTCATATTCTTTCAACGAAAGCTTGAAAATTAAACGACATGACGAACACGTACAAGAGTCATCATGTCGTCCTACGTCATTATTGGGGATAATCAGTATTCAAAATGTAGATGTCGATGAAAATATCGATGTCCCGATTTTACGGACATGTCGATGGATATGTTGATATCGATGAATATTTTGAGAAAAATAATGGAAATTGTGGAAATGGATGGAAATTTTTTGAATTAGCAAATAAACTTAATGGTAGCTTAATTAGCCTATAATTGATCACTTTTAACCATTAAATGTAAGAATATGACCATTTTAATTATGAAAATGTCGATGTCGATGAAAATATCGAAAAAATATTTTTTTTCCTTTAATGAAGATCGATGGAAATTATTTGAATATGTAAAATAAACTTTAATTGTAAACTTTTGACTACTTTTTTAGTGTTTTTCATAATAAGATTGAATTACCGACTTGATTTCCAAACATATTTCTAAATTCTAATTAACTCGTACTTGTTTACTTTTTACTTACTTCTCTTTTTAAATTTGAAGTTACCCATTTTTCAAACACATTTTCAAATCAATCATCAATCCAACTTTCCAATCAAATTTACACAGTTTTCAACACTCTCAACTTCGTGATTGTGTCATTTTTCCAACGTATCTACCAATGGGATCCATATGTGCTTCATATTCTACTCATTTGAGCAACTACTTTCACTCTAGGATGACCGGAGAGAACTATTGTAATTTATATCAAAGTTATCAAGATAGTGCACTAGATCCTCCGAGATCATCTTTTTGGTATTAATTAAGTTACCTATTTCACTTCATGTTTCACCACTATCTGTATATAATGATATTTTTATTTTTTAAAAATTCTAAGATTATTTCAATCTTTATATATGTCAATATTTCACATATATTGTTTAATTGTGTAAGTAAGGACTAGATTGGATTAAAAATTATCAATAAAGCAAATTCGAAATATTATTAGTTATACTTTATTACAGTATTAAAATTCGAATCATTGAATAGACTAAGATTACAATCATCGAGGTTGTGAGAAATTATAGACTGTAGTGGTATAGTAAGAAGAGGATAAAAAATAAAACAATCTTAAAGAAAAATAGAAAAAAAAAAAGACATGTTGACGACATGGGGGGGAATCGACTTTTCTCTCCTATGTCTATGTCGACATGCTCGACACGTCGACATGTCCAGCGACATGTCGGCATGTCTCTCGACATTTTGACCCCTGGGCGAATCTGTCCAGCCTAGTTAATAATAATGAATAGAAAGGTAATAATTGTTACTCCCATATTTAATTTAGTAAGTTAATCTCAACTTTAAATTAAATATTAAACTTGAATATGCGTTGTTTATTAATAATTTCTCGAAATTAAATTTAATAATGACTCACTAATCAATTAATATATAATAGAAGTATATAAATCCAACGATGAAATACTCGAACTTAGTCACATAATTAAATTAGTAAAAAGATGTATGAACTCAACGATAAATTTTAAAATCTAACTAAAAATTTATACACAATTAGAATAAATAATACTCATAAAGATAGTTTTTATAGTTACATAACTATAAATCAAAAAAAGAACCTAAAATGTAACTAGATAAGGATTTTACTCATAACTAATTTGATGAAATAAAAAGTTTAAAGTTAAAACTGCGAGAGAACGACATAGAGGGAGGAGTGATCTCCGTGCTAGGATTTCCATTAAGTAATTCGAGTCGTGGATTGTTACTAATTTGACTCTCGAAGAATGGCTTAACCCTTTAATAGGTGCACGCATGAATTGTATAAGTTATTAGTTTGTCTTAGATAATGGAAGCCTACATATAACAATATTGGGATGAGTGAAAATAATTGGAACACAATGAAGAACTATCTTAGCGTATTTTCTATTCGTTGGGATCAAGCTTTTCCTCTACAAATGCCTTGTGTAGTGGAATTAATAGCCTACAAGCTTACACCCGAGCGAAGTTGGAATAATCTCTAGTGCACCTTCATCTTTATCTTCAATAATAAAAAAAAATTGGTTAAATTACGATTTTATCTTTATGTGGTTTAGGTTCAACTTAAATTTGATATTTCTGATTTTAAAAGTTTCAATTTGGTTCTAGTCTCAATTTGATTTCTATGGTTATTAAAGTTTCAATGATTTTGTTAAACTTAACCAACTGTCTCTAAACGATTTTTTACCCACTTGAAAAGCAATTCATTTCCCCCTATTTTTTAATCATACTTAACCATTTTTTACCCACTCGAAAAGCAATTCATTTCCCCCTATTTTTTTAATCATACTTAACGTGAGCCAATATAGCGAATTCAAATCATGTTATGCTATTTGTGTAAAAATTAAGCTTACTGCTTTTTCTTTTAAATAAATATTTTTATTTTATTGTTTATGTAATTACCTAAAAAATTTGACAACTCTACTAAGGGGAAATTGGGCTGAATAAATAAGCTAGACCGTTTTATATTCTCTAAATGATTGATGGTAAATAAAATAATATAAATATAAATAGAATGAGAGAGAGAAAGGCTTTTTTTTTTCCTTTTCTTATGTCGTACTTCATTAAGTACTCTTGAGTTTGTGATCCTTTTATTTTATTTTTATTTCTATTTTTTTTTTAATTATCAATGAATCTGAACCTTTTTAAAACATATTATATTTTAAAACCACCTAATTTTATTTTTGATCTTTCAATATTTTTTAGTATAATAAATGTGTTATTAAAATTTGAACATCCGTTCCTGAAAGATAGTACATTTGTCTTGATTACTGAAATGTTGGCCTAACTTCCATTTTCGAATTTTTGTTAAAATATATAAATTTTACATTAAAAATTTATTTTAATTTTTACTGTTAAATAAAAATCTAAATTCATTTGAAAATCCATCTACTAATCTATTAGATATGACTTTAAACACTTTGTATTTAAATATGGACAAAAYTTCTTTCTTGAAGATTCAGGAGGCCTCCTGAATTTCTGCATCGTTCAGTAGCATATAGACAAGTGGACCACGCATGAATTATATATAAGAAAAAAACATTTGTCTATATGTTATTGGACAACACAGAAATTGAGAAGGAGCCTCATCCTCGATCTTTAGGGGGAGTTTTTTTTTTTTAAATTAGTAAACGTGAAAAATATATATATATATGTTTGTTCAAATTTCTACAAAACAATTTATTGAGAAATTAATAATAGTGACTAAAATAATTTCTTATCTAAACTTTAATATTAATATAAACTTTTAAAAGTCTAAAATTAACATTATTAATTTGTTCACTTAGGCATAAATTCTAATATTGTTAGGCACACTCGATAAGATGAAAAACTTGCTTATTACCAGGTAAATTAAAAATGTGCCATGTATTAACTTTGTGAAAACTTTTCAAACTATAGAAATCGAAATACAAGAAGGTGTATTTTTTAATGTTAAAAAAAATCACAATAAAAAATAGTTGTGAAAATCATAAATTCATCTAATGTAAAAAAAATAAATAATAATTTAAAAAAAAAATCAACTGTGGTGTGGAGCTAATGTCGACACCTAGACAACTTTAATAAAAAAAAAAACCCCCAAAAAAATGGTAAAGGCTATTTTCGTAAATTCAGCCTATCAGAAGCCCCCTTTAAAACCCCACAAATTCTCTCATCTGCAACTGCATTGCCCCCATTTTCAGCTTCTTCTTCTTCTTCTTCATCTCCAAATCTGTGTTTCAATTCTCTCACTCTCATCCGCCATGGAACCCGTCAATGCTTGGGGCAACACTCCTCTCAAGGCCGTCGATCCTGAGATCTTCGATCTGATTGAGAAGGAGAAGCGCCGTCAATGCCGAGGAATCGAGCTCATTGCCTCCGAGAATTTCACCTCCTTCGCCGTAATCGAGGCCCTCGGCAGCGCCTTAACCAACAAGTACTCCGAGGGCATGCCGGGGAACCGCTACTACGGCGGCAATGAATTCATCGACGAGATCGAGAATCTCTGCCGTTCTCGAGCTCTCGAGGCGTTTCATGCCGATCCTGCTAAGTGGGGGGTAAATGTCCAGCCCTACTCTGGCTCGCCGGCCAACTTCGCCGCCTACACCGCGCTGCTTCAGCCGCATGACCGGATTATGGGGCTGGATCTTCCGTCTGGTGGCCATTTGACGCATGGTTACTACACCTCCGGCGGGAAGAAGATCTCGGCTACCTCGATTTACTTCGAGAGTTTGCCTTACAAGGTCGATTCGGCGACTGGATATATTGATTACGATAAGCTGGAGGAGAAGGCCTTGGATTTCAGACCCAAGTTGATCATCTGCGGTGGCAGTGCGTATCCTAGGGACTGGGATTACGCCAGATTCAGGGCAATTGCCGACAAATGCGGTGCCCTCCTGCTCTGTGATATGGCTCACATTAGTGGACTCGTTGCTGCACAGGTATATTAAAGAAAGAAATATAAGAATCTGGTCGTTGAGTTCAGATCCTTTAGTAATTCTTGCACGTTATTCTTTTCCGTGCGAGTGTTAATTATTGTCTGTTGTTTTACATTTCCGGATTTGAGATCTGTTGATATTTGTAGCTAACATTCTTAGGGTGTTCATAATATCTTTCGTACATCTGTGTTTCATTGCATTAATTAAGAAATGGAACAGGGTTCTAGATCCATTATTGTTTGAGCATCTTGTTAAGCAGGATCTGGATTTTGGTAAATCGTAGTTAATACTGAATTATCCATGCTGCATTGCTTCTTTGTAACGGAAGATAAATTATGTTCTTTTGATTGGCAAAACTGTTATGATTTTCGTTGTCTTTAGCTAATATTTTATATTCCTCGTCTTTTCTATAAGATTCCGCTTTAAATGCTGAAATTAAGATCAACTCAGGGGAAATGTGGACGTTTCTGCTTCTAGTTGAATTCTGTTCCAATGTAAAACAAATCCTGTATTTAATATTTCAATTATCCTTTTGTTTTTAATTCCCATTACGATTGTTTATGATCTCTGTTTCTATCCTTGCAACTTTAAGTGATTTGGGTCTGGGCTGGTATTGCAAAATATTAATGTCAGATAATTGTTTGTAGGAAGCTGCGAACCCGTTCGAGTATTGTGATGTCGTGACGACCACAACTCACAAGAGTTTGAGGGGTCCAAGGGCTGGTATGATCTTCTATAGGAAGGGTCCAAAGCCACCTAAGAAGGGTCAGCCTGAGGATGCTGTTTATGACTTTGAAGACAAGATCAACTTCTCTGTCTTCCCCGCCCTTCAGGGTGGCCCTCACAATCACCAAATTGGTGCTTTAGCTGTGGCCTTGAAGCAAGCTATGTCCCCTGGGTTCAAGGCCTATGCCAAACAAGTTAAGGCCAATGCCGTAGCCCTCGGGAATTACCTGATGAACAAGGGCTACAAGCTCGTCACCGGAGGAACTGAGAACCACCTCGTTCTCTGGGATCTTCGTCCTTTGGGATTGACTGGTAAATCCATGCCAATCAACTTAAGAGAACTAGGAGAATGGTTGTAATGTTCTGTTCTTTTCGTATATTGATTTTGTGGTAATTCCTTTGGCAGGCAACAAGGTTGAGAAGCTTTGCGACTTGTGCAACATCACTGTGAACAAAAATGCTGTGTTCGGCGACAGCAGTGCACTGGCTCCCGGAGGCGTTCGGATCGGTAAGAACAAGATCATTAGAAGATTATTCCATCATCAACGGTCCTTTAACTTGTTTACATGCGATCAATTGACGAAATATGTCTTGTGTGATGATAGGTGCTCCTGCCATGACTTCGAGAGGTTTGGTCGAGAAAGACTTCGAACAGATTGCCGAGTTCCTGCACCGTGCCGTGACCATCACCTTGAACATCCAGAAGGAATATGGAAAGCTGTTGAAGGACTTCAACAAGGGTCTGGTAAACAACAAGGACATCGAAGGACTCAAGGCTGATGTCGAGAAATTCTCTGGCTCATTCGACATGCCCGGTTTTGCCATGTCCGAGATGAAGTACAAGGATTAGAAAAAAGAAATAGCAAACGAGACGATGGTCTGGAAAACTAATAAAAGTTTTGGGTGTTTGTTGAATCCTTAATATCTTTCACTTCTTAAGTTGAAAAAGTAAAAAGGAAAGTTTGCTGTTTGTTTTTACCTTTGTATGATGTAGACTAGATTTTCCTTCTTAAATATTCATTTTTAAAATTTCTCTTAATAATTGTATCCTTTTTTTTTTCCTCTCCTTTTTAGAATACATGTTCACTTTGAACTTGAATTTGAGGAGCATATTTGAAGTTATGGGCTTTATTGATGCGGCCCAATTTCAAACTTTAACGCATATGGGCCCATAACTATAATTAGGAATCTGGGCCGCCATGGCCCAAGTTTCTGCTGTGGATTTCTTTTTCCTTTTCCTATTTCGTGCTTATTATTCTTTTAGTTGACAGTTCTTTAACTTTTCTAATCATAAAAACTATGGAAGGAGTGGTCGCATTTCATTAAACAAGATTATTAAAAATTTTAATCATATTCTACTTTTAATAATCCAATCTTTATGTCAAAGCGAACATAAATCAGTATTAATTGACATCTTTATATCAAAACGAACATAGTTCAGTATTAATTGACATATATCTCAAACTTARGACCCGTAACATTCTATTTCTATTTTTTTTGTTTTATCTTTTATATAATTTCAGTAGAACATGTGGGTGGGAAATTCGAGTGCACGACCTCCCGAAGACATAAGTATTTTAACTAGTTGAGCTATAGTCCAGTTGTCGAGTGTAATTATTATGTCTTACAAGTTAAAAAAATAATAAAATAATGCTTTTATTCATGTTTTAAGAAAAATAATAATTATTATGTCTTACAAGTTTTTTTTAGTACATGTCTTACACGTTAAAAATAATAACAAAATAATATTTTTATTTATGTTTTGAGAAAAATAGAAATTAGAATAAGAAAGCTTATTTTATTCTTTCTAAAATCTCTATACAACTTTGGAAATRTTTTTTAAAAATGAAAAACGAAGAACAGAAATAGATACCAAAAATTAGAAACAATAAACAATAAACAAAAATATTACCAAATGAACTTCGAGGACATTTCTTTATTTTAAAATAATTATATGAAAAGGTACGGTGAAGGTTTAAACATTACCATAAATTTTTGGATTTTCTTCTCCATTTCTAAAAAGAAAAAAAAAGTATTTGATATACTTTTTTCTAAAAAATAAAACAAAATCTCTAAATATATACTATCTCTTTTTAATGAACTTTTTACGTAGTTATTTTCAAGAAAGCCATAAAAGAAAAAAGCTTATAGATAGGAAAAGAAAAAGAGAGAAAAAAAATCAGTTGAAATACAAAATCTCATAATCAAAACTTCGTGGAGATTGCGTGTAACCCACGTCATCGTCGATATGACGTGTCAATTTCTCTCTCTCCTTTTTCTTCTTTGAAGTCTAATATTTAATCTCGAATTATATATATATATATGTTAGAAAAAAAAAATCAGTCATTTCCATTTTCCTATTATTATGAATTTCCACAATTCACAAATAACAAAAATTCCATTATGTCTTCAAAGAATCTCCTATTTTCGGGTCTTTTAACGAACAAAATCTCAATATTATTAATTTAATTAAACACCAACGCTTTTCCCAATTGTCAATCATCATCCTGCTCATTAAAAAATAATTATCATTTCTAAATATTTCATTTACAAAAACCATTGAATCTATTCGTCGGGACATTTAAATCATGTGACTGTACTCGTTCCTAAATGATTCACCAACCATTAATAATTTAAAATTTAAAATGTGAATTAGAAAATATATATATATATATATAGGTTTTTCCATATTCCCTCTTTAAAGCGATCAAAGTCGCACTTTTCAATAATTTTATGAAAAAAATTTGCTCTCCCAACATTCATAAATTACACCACAAACAACACAACTTAATGATTGATCAGCCCGATCACCTTCTAATGATAGTTTTTCGACGCCTTTTGTACGTTATTATTAGAATTTTTGGATGTAATGGAACAAAAGAAATTATTTTCGTTTCTATTTTAATTATAAATATACATAACCATATACTAGTATATAACAATTAATACAAGAAGTTGAAAGAAAAATCAAATCAAAATGTCAAAATCCAAGTGGGTGAGAATAGGAGAGAGAGAGAGAAAGGTGTCGGTAGCAAAAATTCACTCGGGAATTTCAACAAACACCTCGTGGGGATGAGAGAGAGAGACAAAATAGTGGAGGGAGTGAGGAAAAAAAAAGTTGGAGAGAGACATCGGTGCGAAGCAAAAAATTATTCGATGTGATTGTCTCTTGCAACCGTTGGATACAGATAATAACATAATATAGGTAAAATAGTAAAAAATATAATTTGTACGTAAAATTAGATGTTCGAATCTTCATAGAAGAAAGAAAAATCAACGTGGCGAATAAACACGAAGCTCCTTAGAACCCCTCCACCTAGTTTCATATCCATCCATATCCAATTAATAGAGATCGAGATTGGGAGTTAACCGATACTTTCTCTGATCTAATTCTTCTATCTCGTAGAATCATCAGCTACGTTGTTAAATCTTTTAATAATTTATGGAAAGAGAAAGAAAGTGGTGTGGAGAGAGATGTGAAAGGGGAAGGGGACCAATGGAATATGGTGTGTTTGTGAGAAATGATTAATAATCCCAACACACCCACATGGCTGCATTTGCCCCCTCACATGCCCACCACCACCCCTCTCTCTCATCCATTTTTCTTTGTTTCTTTCTCTTAAAAATTTTTTAATACGATAAATTTATAGATGAGAAATTGAATTTCGAACTTTTGAAAAAGGAACAAGATATCCTAACTACTAAATTATGTTCGTGTTTATTCACTTTCCAATTAAATGTGTGAGCGTGCACGTTGATCTCTAAATAGATTTTTACTGGGGATATTCATAGGTTAAGTTGGATGGGGTGGTAGTACTTTTTAGACCCAACCAATTGTAAATTTATTCGATCCAAATAACCTAAACTCAATTTAACGACCTAGAAATATTTAGATTGCGTTGGTTCGGATTAGTTAGGTCACTCACTCAACATATTATAGGATAAGAAAAAGTAAATACTAATATCATAAACACTTATTTACATATTTTCTAATATTGAATTTAAATCAATATTTATTTATAAAAATAAAATAAAATAAAAGTACCGTGGGTATATAATTTTATAGTGAGTTAAATAAATAGTTTTAAAATTAACGATAAGTTTGAGTTGGTTTGGTTCGATCCAAATTGTGAAATTTTTCTTTATTTCAACCCTATCCAACCTAAACTATATGACTTTATCGGGTTTTTTGAACACCCCTATTTTAAACTCTTATCGTATATTTTAAGAATGGTAGAGATATCTGATTTTAGATAAATTCAAATATCTGATTGCGTAAGCGTTAAACTAAGTTAGGATAAGAATCTATTAGACACAAAAATAGAAAATTTGAATCGGTCTATTAAAATCTTTTTAAAGTATAAAAATTAAATAAATTAAACTCTGCAAGTTTAAAAAACTAACCTTATAATTTAACCTATGTTACATTATGTGAGGTTGAATTATAATAGATTGAGTTAAACATTTCCATTCAAAAAAATTAAATTGTCCATCTTGTCACATGACTCAATTTGTAATAACTTACTTGCCATGTGTAATGGATTGACGTTAATGTTAAAATGTTCATCAATGTTGTTGTCACAATTGGATAAAATAAAATGATACTGCACATTAAAGGAATATGATATACCTTGCTTCGAGCATACATATTGTCACGCTCTATTTTGTACAATTATCTACTTCCTTGTGTTATTTATCTGTCACGTCATACTTAAATCACCATATGTCATATCATTATTTAGTTAAAAATGTTGACTATAGACACGGTATAAAATTACAAATAAAAATTATGGATATAAGTAGATTTTTTTTTTAAGTATTTTAGAGACTAAATTTATAGATTTTTTTAATAGACATGACGATCCAATTTTTCATACTACTTTACAACTAAACCTTTTTAATTTGAAAAAATGGCTTACACGACATCATTCATCAATAAATATCAATGGTTATATTAATTATTGTTTTGATTTAGATATAGTCATGTCGATTCGGTAGAATTTTTATTTTACCGCTAGTCATGTCAATAAGAGATATGTTTTATGTGTAATGAAATCATATGGTTCCATAAGCATTTAAAGTATGAGAGAAAAAGTTTGCAGTTGCATTAAATTACAACAATTTAATTTGAATCTTATCACAAAATTTAATTCATTCATGGCAATTATAAGAAAATTAAATTTTGAAGTAGATAGATTTTTTCTTTTTTTTAAACAATGTGTATTTTGAATCAATTACACTTTTTAATTAAGTTGACATTAATTAAGAAAACTTATCCATCCAAATTGACAACTATTATATATATTTTAATTTGATCGCATGTCTTAATCAAATTAGCAATCACTTTTGAAAGAGGAAGAAAAAAGGAACCAAACTAATGATTAAGAGGCTGGTTGAAGTTACTTTTTAAAAACAAAATTAATTGAAAAATATATTTCTAAGTTTCTAATTACTATTTCTTAAAAAAAAAAAAGAAAAAAAATCTAACTATCATTTCAAATGTCTTGTTCTCTCTCTTTCTTTTCATTTTTTAATCTATTCTCCCTAATGATTTATTTTCAAAATACTTAAATTCGTTAATTTTATCCATTTTTTAATTACAATAACTTGTTAAAATATATATCTTCAATCGTCGAAGTTCAAATTTTCACTTTCACATATATATTGTTGAACTCTAAAATTATATATATAAAATATTCTAGTAGGCTAGTATTTTGATCCCTAAACTTTAATCTTTATTTCATTTTGATCCGTAAACTTCCAAAATTTATATTTTAATCATTATATTTAACCTAAAATGAATAATTTTCCTCCCAACTTTTAAAATGGTTATTGATGCAAAATAAATGAATATTAGAAATGTTAATAACATATTTGAAGTCACACGCTGTCCATCCACTTAAACCACGAATGACAAATTTAATGGTTGGGATCAAAATAAATTATCTTTTTAAATTTTAAGAACTAAAAAAGAAAAGTTGAAAGCTAATGAAATAAATAAAATTTAATTGCAAGTTAGAGAGAGAATTATTTTGCATTAGGAAGGTTCTAGAAGGCATTTGATCATTTCCTCCAAATCACTCTACCGACATTTCCATGGGCTACAAAGTGAGAAGACCAATCTATCCAACTTTAACACATTTATTATTTCCTTTTATTTTTCTTTATAATTTTCTAATTTTGTGGCAGATTGGTAATTTGTCAAAAGATAATGACCATGTCTGCAAGCTTCCATACTTTAGAACTTGAAAATTATGATCGAAAGAAAGGGTATAGTCGTTGTTCCACGTGATCACAGTATAGTTATCAAAACTAAAAGTTCATTTTCCATCCTCGTACTTGTATTAGAAGGGGACAAAGTTGTCCGCTTGGAAGGTTAGAAGGAGAAGTATTATAAACTTTGAAATGGAAACCCTAATAAACCGTAATAGTAACTCTAACCGTCTTAAGGTAGCAAAATTTTTGTCGTCTTTGACATGGACCCGTGAAATTGAATTCTTCGTGAACGATGCAGATTCGTGTATGAGGAACACTTTAACGAATTTTGATTTGTCTCAAATATGTGTCTCTCCAGTAAAACATATATTAATATTTATGAGGTTCTGTCTCAAAACTTTTTTTTAGTACAATATGTGAGGGTGGAGTTTGAACTCATGACATTTTGGTCAAAATTAGATGCTTAACCACTTGAGCTATGCTCGGTTTGGCTTGTTTCAAAACTAATTGACAATGAGAGAATAGTCACTTATATTATAAACCTTTATTAGGTCTCTTAGGGTCCGTTTGGTAATGTTCTCGTTTCTTATTTCCGTTTCATCATTTTTAATAAAGAAAAATAGAATTTCATGGTCCCAAGACCAATGTCGATAAAAATACTTTTTTTATTTATGTTTTGGAACAAATAGGAACAAGAAACGAAAATCTTGTTCTTGTTGTTTCCAAAATTTCTATTCAATTTTTTAGAGTGTTTGTACCAAATGAGAAACAAGGAAAATAAATTGTTATCAAATATTTAGATTTCTTAATAAAATTGAAAACGAGAAACAAAGAAACGGAAACGTTACCGGACTCTAATCTAGGTGAATCATATCCCTTGTTTCGATTTAGTAAATTTCCATTAACTTTTTTTTTTTAATTTTAATATTTGTGACTACCTTTGAGATCACTCGAGTTTTCCTGGTCCATTTTTTTTTTCTTTTTTTTTTTTAAGTGAGTTTGGACGTTTTATTGTTGGATTTTTGTGTGTTTTTCTTTCCTAGGAATAAAGAGTACAAATAATTTTCTTTTCAATGACATGATTTCATTAACTTGGAACTACAAAAAAAAAAATGGACCAAAATCATTTTTTTGATAAAAGAAAAAGATCACATATGAAATTAAAATATACCATATAGTTTGGAGCAAAAAGAAAATAAATAAATAAATAGCTTCACAGCGGGACAATAATCTGAAAGGTTCGATTATTATAATTAGTTATGTAGAGGAATTACCGATATATGAGGTGGGTCTCATTAATTGATTATTATAGGTGTAAAAATTCAATACATTTATTTTTTTATTTTTTATTTATTTTTTACTACAACAAGTTGAGAGTATAGGGTTCGAACCTCCAAGCTAAGAGAAGGAGTAGTTATACTCATGTTGCATCGATAGCTTTATTTATGAGTTAGAAAAATTAAGTCAATCTGAACATATCTCAATTAATAAAAAACTTATTATCATCTTAGAGATTGATAGTTTTTTATCTCCTACTTTATCATCGTTGAACTAAAAAAATTATCGATAAAAAGAAAAAAAAGATCAGGAAAGAATAAATAAATAAATAACTCAAATTTTCAAATATTATTGATTTGATCTCACAATTTTTAGTTATTCTGTTTTATTTCCTAAATTTTGCATAAAAATGATTTAATCCCGATCATACCGTTATTAATCATTTAACAAGAGTTCAAACACTTTATTTTATAAAGACATTTATAGATCAAATAAATGAAAAAAATGAGTTTATGTCATAGTGAAATAATTCATTAAAAATTTAACAACAAAGATAGAATAAAATAATTTAAAATATAGATATTAATATGTAATAAACCATTATTTATCATTATTTGGTTGGCATTTGAATTTTGGAAGAAAGGACAATAATAATATTACAATTACATAGTGAAGTGAATAATTGGTCCAAATTCCTATGTACCATATTATAGTCTCCCAATGAAATGATGAATCCCTTTCAAGCCCATTCACCTTTTTAAGACCTACCCATTCTTTTTAAATCTATCACCTCAAAAGCCCATATTTTAGTAAATTTTATCTTAAATTTTTTAAATGTAAAAAACATGTTTCTAAAATTTAAATTTTTTTATTATATATCACAAATTGATGGGTGAGATTCGACTTTCTGGATCTAAAATAAAATATTTGAAAGTTTAAGGACTAAACTAGAAAAATGATAAAAGTCTGAAGAGACTATATTAGAATTCATACTCAAAATAAGTACGTATGTGCTAAACTTTGAAATATATAATTTTTTTTTATATGTTTCGATCTTTTATGCAGAATTCTAGTTGAGGCAACATGTTAATACTTGAGTCGAGTTGGATTTTATGTCTGTTGAGATGGTGACCTACAAATAGAACCTTACACTAGCGTGGTGCTCGCGATCATGTATACTCGAAGCTTAAGTTAGTGTTTATTCCGAGCTGTATCGAGCAGAACTTAGTTGAAGACATAGAGATATATGATGTATCTTGAGAAGACATCTTTTATAACGGAGCATTAAGAAATGTTGCTCTAGATTTATGGTGTTCGTACCTATCACCTAACAGATCTTCTACTGATTGTCATTGGATCATTTGCCCACAAAAGTGACCTCTTTGTCGACTTTCAGTGAATCTTTTACTGGCAAAATCTTCTTCTCACGACAAAACTAAGCTAAACTCTACTTTTCACATGTTCCTCCTCGTCCTCGACGTGAATGAGCTAAGATCCAAACACGTATTTCCAAACGAGAGTAACATGGAAAATAAACTATAGCTTTCAATAGGGGTGGCTTATAAATAAACAAATTAAATCAAATGTAAAAAATTCATGTAAGATTTTATTTATTTTTAAAAATGAAAATAAGAGTGGAGATTTTGATAAATTGAAATGCATCTATAAAGTCACCCCAAAGGCCATGTGATAAGAGGGGCAGATATGAATTTATGGGGCTAATAGCAAACAAGTGGGCACATTGCCCTCCAATCCCACTAAACCACCAACTTTCTCTCTCATTCATTAAAAAAAAAAAAGAGGAAATTCATTTATTTCCATTATAATCTTAGGCAATGTTTGCCCAAAATGATGATGGATCTATTTAATTATAATTTTAGTTTTAATTCCTTTCTTCTAAAATCATGTCATTTTTTTATTTGCCATGGGTAGCTAATATATTTTACCTTATTTATAAATATAGCAACAATTTTTTTAATTTTACAAATATGATAAAATATTTGAAATTTGATTTTCGTTTTTTACTTGGATAAGAATCTACAACGCACTAGAACGTCATTGTTGACGATCCTTTACTCCGACAGAATCTAGGATTCCTCGAATAATGTGATATCTCACACCAGGTAAATCCTTAACCCTTCCCCCTCTTGCTAAGACTACATAATGTTCTTGTAAATTATGGCCAATACCAGGTACATAAGCAGCGATTTCAAATCCCGAGGTTAAGCGTACTCTGACAACTTTGCGTAAGGCAGAGTTTGGTTTTTTGGGGGTGATAGTGGAAAAGTTGACAAATAAGTCACCCTATTGATTTTAGCCTTCCAGATTTTAAGATATATCAATGTTATATCAAATCAAATAAATTACCTCATATAATTATTTTCTATTTATGTTTTTAAATATCATATTTTTTTTGTTAACAATTTAGTTTCGAAGAATTTCAAAATTCTAATTAATTTCACAAGTTCCAATTAAAAAAAAGAAGGCTTCAAAAGTAAAAAACGGAATAAAGAAATTGTTTGTAAATTTAATTCTTTAAAAGCAAAATTCGTAAAAAATAATAATGAGAATAATACTAACATATATTTTTTTTCATAACAATAATTTTTTATGCTAAATAAATATTTAAAAACATTGGTCAATAATTTTTGAAGATTTATATATATATATATATATATCTATCTCGTGGCGCCAATATTTTATTCTCAATGCCTTTTTTCTTTTTTTTTTTTTTAAGAAATATGCTCAATACTTTTAAAGATCCACTTCTATGATGTGAAATTGATACATTTTTCAATTTTCTAAATATTCAAAGTATAATCATCCAAAATTTTTAAATATAAATTTTGGAGATAAGTAATAGTCTCCATATTTACATTAATTCCCTTAATGCTATTAGCCTTTATTTTATTTTATTTTTCCGTAGGCGACATGGTCGGCTTGCATCACTTATAGGCGACATTAAGAAGGAAAAAAGAAAAAAAATAGAAGAATTTAATTATTCAATTTAATGATCACATGATGCTTTATATAATTCCTATCATTTAACGCGCAAATTATTGATTAACCAATATTTAATTTCACGTCAAGTCAAATTATTGTTATTTTATTATTAAATTAAATAATCATACTATTTTTCACAGATTCATTTAAGTGAACTTGAACTTGAAAAAAAAAAAAGTGTTTGAAATAAAAAAAGTGTGGAGTTGATAATGACTCATGAGATATGTTTATTAGTATTTAAGCCATATACTAGTTTAGAAATATTTTTTCTTTACAACTTGTTTAATTAAAATAAATATAAATTATATATTTGATGGTGTAATTTTATAGCAGTGATTTAGTCGTTAAACTTTCAAATGTATTAATTTAGTCTTGACAATTTAAATTTTGTGACCATTTAAATTCTAATGAACTTCTTAGGTATATAAATAGATTGATCTTTTAGGGACCAAATTTATTTTTTAAGCCAACTCGAGCATATATTAACTAGTTAAAGTATTTATCTCCGATCAAAAGGTCGTGAGTTCGAATATCTACGCCTCAAATGTTGTACTAAAAAATTGTGTTTTTTAAACTAAATTGTTATATATTAAAGACCAATATTTCAAGTTGACTAGTCTTTTTCATGGTGGAGATTAAATTGTTGCAAATTTTAAACGATAGATCAGACTAAGTTGTCATGTACTAAAGTTCAATGACTAAATTATTATCATTTTAAACCATCAAAGTTAATGATCAAATGTGTTTTTTTTATCTAAAGTAAAAATATATATATATGTATATAAAGAAAACATACTCTACTCTTCTGATTTCAAATATGAGAATTTTGTTGAACTCGAAAAAAAAAACAAGAAAACAAAAGAAAATCATACGAGGTCTAGCATAACTCTTACAATCAAAATATTATTTACTTCTCTAAATTTAAATTCTCGACCTCTTATTTAAATTGATGCTCTAAAAAAGAGAGTTTATATTCTCCTTTAGTTTAGAATGGATTTGATGGGTAGATAGTGAATTGAATTTCTAAATTAGGAGACGTAGATACACATAAAATATAATACATTGAAAACTTGACTAGAGAGATCCTAAAATATTTCTATAGTCATAACCTAATTTTAAAAATAAAAATATATTTGTTAAGACATATTTTCTAAAAATTTAAATTTTTTTTTTATGAAAGTAGATTACAAGATAAAGAAAATGGTTGGTAAATAAACAAATTGGATTTTACCAAAATAGAAAACCAAAACCAAATGGATACTAAAAAGTGTCCATGATTTTAAATTATTTTTAAATAAATTCCCCAAGAAATAGGTGATAAAACAAACTTATTCTTCTACCTCCATAAAACAGGCATGCATTCTCTACAACTTTCATAAATAAATTTCTTGTTTGCTTAAAAAAAAAGAAAANCCTTAATTTTACCTTGCTTTGTTATTATTATTTTTAAATAATTTTCATATTTATAAATTACTATATTACTATTTAAAATTATAGGAACTTGCTCGGACTAAAATGAATAAAAATTAATTTTATAGGAATCAAAATAAATATTTTTCGTTATATAATTAAAGAAAAAAAAGGATAGAATCTTATACCTTTATTAGTTTATCTCTCAAATCTTTTCCAATTCCCCAAAAATGGATATTATGATAAGGACAAATAATAAAAATTCTCTTTTAATTACAAAGATGGTCGAAAAATATACCCTACTCTGATCCCGTGTCCTATACTATTATCGTCTCTAATTAATTGCTTAGCTTATAAAGGTAAATATAGAATTATTAGACCTCTTGCAATAAAGAACATAACTTTCTTTTAGTACACAATTAATTAATCAAAGTATAAATAATATTAAGAGGAGTGATTAGATTGATAAAAAGTTAATTACTAGCATGTGTAGGACGAGGAGTCCCTATTTTCTTGAGAACAAATTTATTTCCATTTTTTTTATTTAACTTACCGACTTCATTCTTCAACTTTTTATATATTTTTCGTGTAATAATATTATTATATTTATCAGTTAAAATAATAATAATAATAATAATAATAATAATAATAATAATATGTAATCTAGGGTTATAGGTTTTTTATTTGGTTAAAAAACACATTTATTTCTATATTTTCGTTAAAGTAACGATTTGGTCCATGAAGTATAGTTTCTAACGATTTAGTCCATGTACTTTTAAATTGGTAATGACTTAGTTCCTAAAGTAAAAATATATTTAGTTTCTATAATTTAAATTTTGTAACAATTTAGTTCATTTCATCAAAAGTGAGTTCCTATTGATTTAGTCTTATTAATTTATAAACACATTTGATTTGTGGCCAGTTTATTGATGTACAAATATAATAAATTTAACAAAAATTTTCACAGTATACACTAAATTATTACATATTGAAGTTCATAGATTAAATTGTTACCAATTTGAAAGTATAAGGACAAAATTATTACAAACTATAAGTTTAGTGACTAAATTATTGTCACTCCAATGAAAGTACAATGACCAAAAGTGTTTTTTTAAACGCTTTTATTTTTAAAACCAAAAAACTATGAGTACGACGGGATTGAACATTAAAATCTCTCATTCACTCCATCCCAAGCTCATTTTCTACTTTCAAAATTGTGTAAAACATTTAAAAAAAAAAAGATTGCAACCCAAAAAATTATAACACCGCGGAAGTTTGATCTTATCAGAAAACCTAAATCTTCACACAATTCTTCTTTTCCCTTGTAGCTAATTGAACCACTAAATGAAATAAATCAAACTAAGAGTTTATATATAAAATAAAATTCAAGTGATAGAGAAGAAGAGTAGAGTAAAAGCCAATTTTGGAGAGACAGAGATATCAAATTGTGAACCCTAATTTTGGATTTGGGCCCCACCCATTTGGCCTCAAATTTATTTTTGTGAGAAATTTCTTGGATTCCAAAAGTACAAATTAAGGACAATTTTATTCTCATTTTTTTTTCTTTTTTTCTTTTGGGCCTTAGCTGTTAAAATTGGATTGGATTGAGATGTTTTCTGACTTCCAGCTCATCTTTTTTTGACCACCGACGCCCCCACGGTGCCAAAAGAGGAAAATATTTTATTAATTATATTATAGCAATTTATTCATTTTTTGGCCCCAACTTTTTCAATTGTTTTCTAAAATGACCCCCTTATTTTCCCATAATTGTATTAATTAGTTTTCTAACTGATCACTTTCTTTATTATCTCTTAATTAAATTGAATCAATTTCGAGATGAGCATGAATGACTTGGATATATCTAACTCGTTAAGATGATGGTTAGTTAGTTTGCGGTTTGGAGTTGGGACGTTTGAGATTTTTTGTGTTTTGGATTGCAGTCGTGTGAATGAAAGAGTTGTAATTTGAACTTGGTGATTGTTCTTTTGTTTTTTTTTTTTAAACTTGTAATTGGTAAATTTGAGTATTTGGTATAAATAGCGAATTTGATAAATTTAGATTATTTATATAGTTGATGGCATTAACAAATTCATAGTTCCAAACAAACAAGCTCTCGTATCAAATGTAAATTCAGGTCATGAACCCCCTATCCTATAAATTTTTAAGTTTATTTAAAGTCTTTCACAATATTAAAGTTTTGAACCCATTCAATACGTCAAATGAAAATGGTATATCATGTATTCACGATAAAACAAGGGGAAAAAAAGCCATAAATGTTTTTAAAAAATTCACTTCTAATTCTTATAAAAAAAATTAATACTATTTTGTCACGTACTTTCAGCTTTGATTCATTTTGGTACTGTACTTTCAATTGTGTTTATCTAAGTCGTTATACTGAACATATATGTTTTTGTTCTTCTACTCTTAAAAAGTCATTATTTTGATCCTTACTGGCAAGAGTTTAACATAAATTTTATACATAATAGAAATCCCTTAGTACAAATTTATGGCTACATTTTAAGAAATTTTGCAGTCAGGTGTCTGTTAAAATTGTGATTAGATAAATAAGATAAGAATGAAAATGAATTAATCAAAACGGTCACTTTTTAAAAGTATATAGATTAAAATAAACAAAAATTAAAAGTACGTCAGCTAAAATAACATTTTGAAAATCCAGTGATCAAAATGAAACCAACCTGAGAGTACACAGATGAAATGACATTTAAATCTAAAAATTAGAGTTAATTAATTAGTGGAGCTAATTGTTAACATACATTATAGTAAAACTATATGTTTAAAAGATAATTTTCCAAAAGAGATAATAAAAAACTGTCAACTAGAGGACAGCGGTTTGAAATTGTTCTTCGAATTGATTATTTCAGTTCTACAAAATTCACAATTATATTATTTAAAAGACATAAAAATCCAAATTTTGCAAACCAGACATAAATAAATAAAAATCAAAACTTACTTGGCCCATCAATAAATTCTATAATTATATAATAAAATAAAATAAAATAAGTAATTGCATACCGTGGATTGGCCGTGTTTGGAACTTTGGAGGACCAAATAAAAATAATAAAATAAAATAAAAAGACAAAAAGAAAACGCGTCATTGGCTTCTTTTACTCATTTTGACTCCACAGACCTTTCCCATTCTCAATCTCTCTCTCAATTAAATTTTCCATTTTTATTTTGATTCTCTATTTTAAATATGCTATATAAATATATTCGGTTGTCCCCAATTAAGATTTTTTTTTTCATTTTTTAGTATAATATGTGAAAGTATAATATGTGAAGGTAGGGATCGAACTTACAATCTCTAAGTTGGAGATATATGTCAATTAAAACTATGTTCGTTTTGATATTATTTTTTCAATTTGATTCTAAATCTTTTAAAATTTCTAATTTCATGTTCGATGATTTAAAAATTTTCAGTTATTGATCTTATTAATCAGCCGGTCAAATTTTACTTATGGGCATGTAAGATTTCATGCGTCGACTTAATTGATAAAATTTAATTAATGAAGGGTAAATTTAAGAATTTATAAAATATTGCGGACTCAATTGAGAATTGATTACAAAAATATATATCATTTTGTATATTGAGCCTTTTAATTATTTTTAAATATTTTTTAAAATTAAATAAAATATAGAATTTAATATGGAGTGCTTGTTAGTTGGGCCTTAAAACGGTAGAGCAAGAGTTCATATCTGGACACGTGTCGATCACGTGCACTTGAATAGAGAGCTGGCAGAAAAAAAAAATTATATCTCTATTTTCTTTTAATTATTGACTGTTCTTATCTCTTTATTTTTCTTCCTATCTTATATTAAAATTTAAAACTTTGTTTATATACTTCCTAACATTGAAAATAATTATGATGGAGTTTTTTTTTTATCCATGGACTATTATTTTATTTTGTATTATGAATAATATGTTGTAATCCTTGGACGTTGGATGGATATAAAAAAATTAAAAAAAAAATCTTAAACTATCAATCTAAGTTTAGCTAAACGGTAATTAGTACATATTTCTACTCAAGAGGTTTGAGTTTGAATTTCCCCACCACTTGTTGTACTAAAAATCTCGAACTTTACATGAAAAAATCTTTGTAATTGTTGCCATTGAATTTCTAATAAATTATTTGAAAGAAAAATATGAGATATAATCAATTGATAATTTAACGGATCAATAAATGCATACATAAATAAGTGCTTGAAATCATAAGTTAGGTATCGAGTTTCACAAGGACTAAAATAAGAGCATAACTCGAGTTTCATAAGGACGAACATAATTCAGCACATGTGTCCAATTATGAGATTGAGAGTTCGAATACTCACTCCAACATACTGTACTAAAAACGAAGTGTAAATACAAAATATTCATCAAAAAATCAAACTAGAGTACACATTTTAATTCGTAGATATGCAAACATATAAGTTATAATTGAATAATTAATGATAAGAACTTTTTTTCTTACAAAAGTCAGAAACTACATATAAATAAAAACATTTAAAAGTTGAAGAACTAAAGCATATTATTTTAAAATCTATCAAAGTTTAACGACTCATGCGCCTAAGTGGCGAAAGTTTACTCTTATAGCATTTTACATTTTATATATACAATCATTCGATTCTAAAAATCTATCAAACACCGCAAGATTTTCAAGTTTTGACGACGATAAGTTTTGTTGCTAAAGGCTCCAAATTCGTTGCCAAAAGCCTTTAACGACAAAAAAATTTCGTCGTCATGTTAAAGATAGAACTATAAAATTTTAAGTTTTTGGAAAAATTTTCCTACATCCTTCTCTACTCTCCCAGGACTGAAATAAGATTTAAATAACTTAAATTATGTTATAAGTTTAGTTCTTGAATTCTCGATTTTTTGTCTAATAAATTTATTAATTTTAAAAAGATAGCTAATATAGCAGGTAGGTTATTGAACTTTTGATTTTACAACCTTTTTAATAATTAGCACATCTCATTATATCTAATAAGACCTTAAAATCTCAGATTTAAGTTTGTTTAATAAGTTTATAAATTAAGAAAGAATACTAAACATGTTAATGACACAAAGTTTAAGCACTTTTTCTAAGTTTTTTTCCTCTAAGAGAAACACTAGGTTTAATATGTTAATATCGATAGAAATATTAAGGTTTCAATATCGATAAAATATTTTTAAAAAGTTAGAGAAATTAAAAAATAGTAAAAGATATTTAAATTAATAAATAAATATTTTTCTATTTCCAAATAAGTAAAAAATGATTAATATTAATATTATGTATATATTAGACATATTTTGTTCATACCTTATCTATTTTTTTTAATAGTAATATAATAGAAATGTCAATAGACGACTTATCAACCAATATTTAATACTACTAATATAAATAATATTTTAATTAATTAATTTTTTTTAAAATATAGATGAATGGGAAAGGACAAAAAAAAGTAATATAAAGAAAAACGGAGGGTATTTTGGGAAGGGTCTGTTATATGCCACTTTCCATCTGTAAGAATAACGAAGATTGAAAGAGATAGAGAAGAGAAAAGAAAAGAAAAAAAGTTGTCATTAACCAATAGCCTCTCTCTCTCTCTCCTCTTCCCGGGCCCCACTTCTCTCTCCTCCCTATATTAATCTCTCCACCGCCCCCTCAGTTTCAGAGCTCCACTCCAACCTCCGAGCTCCACTCCGATCAACA
>NW_019104499.1:3224047-3249720 GCF_001995035.1 Momordica charantia | reverse complement strand
AAAAAAAAAGATAGATAAAAAATGATGAGGCATTACAGAATTAGAGTAAAAAAAAGGAGGAAGTAAGACGTTATGGGAGAGAGAGAAATGAGAGGAGAATAAATAGAAGATGTGCAGTTCCTGAAACCTTCACGAGTGAAGTTTTTTCCAATACTAATTATCCTTTGGCTTTTGGAGTTTTTGCGGATGTCGGTTTATTTTTCTGATTTAAATTTATTTTTGTTTATTTTAATCCATGTACTTTAAAAATATCTATTTTAGTCTATATACTTTTAACTTTTGTTTATTTTAGATCAACCGGGATATAGTTCAACTTGTTAAAAAATATATTTTCAATCAAAATGTTAGAAGTTCAAATCTCTACCTCACATGTCATTGAACTGAAAAAACTTTTGTTTGTTTCAGTCTCATACTTTTGAAAGATTAACCTTCATGCATGTAGTTTGACAAAATTTTTGGCCATTCAATTTCAATATTATTTGGTTTCTTTCCATCCTAATTTTAACACTACATTTTACTTACTAAATTTATTGAAATATGGCTATAAAATTTGCGTTAAACTTTTGAAAATAAATATCACTCATAAAAAATATATGGATCAAAACGGATGTTTTGAAAGTATATAGACTAAAATGAACAAAAGTTAAAAATACAATAATCAAAATAGGCGATTTGAAAATACATTGACCAAAATAAACTAAAGTTTGAATATTCATCCCACCTTTATTATAAAAAAAAAGAAGAAAATAATCTAGTTAATTAATGTTAAATTTACTAACTAATGTGCTTAATTGCAAATTACCATTTAGTACTAATTGAACAATCTTATTTCATTTATTTATTACTTACTTGTACTACTCTAAGTTCTAACTGGTTGGCCAAAATATTAGAGTAGAAAACTAGATGGTAGATTTTTGTTAGTCAAAACGCTATTAAATTACGATAGAAAATAAGTCGATTTCAAAATGTTTAAATACTATTTTAATCCATATATTTTTCAGATTTAGTTCATTTTAGTAATTCTACTTCTAAAATATGTCTTCATTCTCAACTTTTATTCATTTTAATATATGTATTTTTTAAAAGTGACAAATTTAGACAAAATATATACATATGGAAAACCTTTTAATTTATAGCTACATTTTGTGATATCGCATATAAATTTTCTTTAATAGAAAAAAAAGAGGTGAAAAATAAAATGAAACGATGAGAATAATTACTCTTTAAGATTATAGGTATCAAAATAAACTAAAATTAGAGAGGGGTAAAATAGCATTTAAACTTTTTGACTCCATTTTCCTTCTTGTTTTCCGCCGCATTTTCTGAGCAGCCAAACAGGCAATAAGGAAAGAAAATTCTGGAGCCATTGCCAGCCGTATATTTCATATTCCAGACAAGAAAAGCTTGAAAATGACGTTCGGAGTGTACGCCCTCGGTTGACCGATTTGTCGTTTTTCTACTTAAATTACAAAATTGACCCATTAATTTGTAGCCCAACATTTCTAAATTTTAGGGTCGGCTTGATAAGTTTTTATTTTTTATTTTTTTTGTTTATGCTCTCTCTTTTACAATAAAAAAATATAATTATATGCCACAATTTAGATACTTATTGCTCTTATCGAAAAATCGATAACAAGTTAGCACTCTGACGATCTAGTTAGTCTCTGTGCCAAATGAAAAATAATAATAAATCAATTATCAGTTTGTTTTTACGTACCCTTTTCATTGATTTCTGAGTACTTATAAGGAGACAAGGAAAAGTAACCATTTTKTGGAGGTGGCACACTCGTTTGAATGACGTGATTCCTACTCCGTAAGAATAGGGAATTACGAGTTATGGGGGGAAAGCAATTGAAGTGTATCGTCGTGGGAGCGGGGTAACCGCTCTGCTTAACTTTTAGCTCGGCTGAATGTCCAGTTCAACAGTGTTTCGACCTTGGAATCTTACTTTTGTAGGATGCTCACTATTGTGATTAAATAATTTGAGTGACGTGTCTTTTAAGAACCAACAACTAAATTCTCATGATTTCAATACTGATAAAATAAAATATTTATTTGTGTTGGAATAAATTGGAAACGGAAACTATAAATAAATAAATAAAAATTTGTTTTATTGTTTTTAAAATTTCTATATAATTTAAAAGATTATTTATAAAAAAATGAAAAACAAAAAACATAAATAGTTTGTGAAATTTTAAAATTATTTAAAACGTTCCAATCAGGCTGAAATTATTTATTTTTTTAAGCCATAAATTATTTCTATTTATTTCATAGGAATATATGATTTTTGGGCACGTCAGATATTGAGTGTCCTAAAATGTCTGCATCTAAAAAATCCTTTGTTTTTTTAGTATACTTCTCGAAACATCCATTTTTAAGATTTCTATAATGGCGTCATCTCATTACATTTTTATATTTTATAAAATTTCTTTCGTTAATTTTTTTTATTTTATAGTTAAAATATAATAATGTATCCCTTCACTAATAAATAAATATATTTTTTAAAACATTTTGTAATCGTATAAATAAATCATATAGATTTATACGTTACATTTACATATAAAATAAACTTTAATTAAGTTCTATACTATCCGTCAATTTTCTTAAAACTGATATTAGTTATACATATAAAAAAAATCAATAAGACCAATATTATTTCCTTAAATTCAACAAAAAAAAATGAYATCGAATATAAAGTATATTTCGAACGAAACAAATTTGAAGTTAAAATTTAAATTAATGATTAATATTAAATATTTTATAAAAATCTTAAATTAATATATATCAACGTGTTCTGCAGAATCTTTTTTAAAATGATATAAACTTAAATTAATAAAGACATAAATTACCTAAATATTGGCTTCAACGATGTATAATTTTTATACGATTCTAAACATAACTCCCATGAAATAAACCTAATTTAAATATTTTCAAATATCATTATAAATTTTCTATGGTTATTTAAAGACGTCGAACGTTATATTTTCAAACATTTAAAATTATGGGCATTTAAGAAGTTGAACATCTAAAATTTCTAAAACCAAATTACGTGTACAAAGTATCTAATAAGTTCACAAACATTCAATACCCTATCTAATAGGTCTTTAAATTTTTGTTTTTAAGAATTTTTTTTGTAAATTTATAAGGTTGCAATATCGTATTTAATCGAATATTGATCCATGATACAAAATTTTAAAATTCATGAATATGTTAGAAACAATTGAATTTTATGTTATGGTAATTTTATGAACTTTTGGAATTATATCTTATAAATTTCTTACCTAGGTCCTTAAACTCTTCATATTATATTTAATAAGTTCAAAAACTTAAAAAAAAAATGTAAAATAAATATTTGAAGGGAGGATTGCCCACCATGGACTCATCTCAACTCTAAATACTAAATAGAGACTCTTTTTCGCGATGAAAATTGAAAACTCCACTACTTTAACTTTTTTTTTAATGCATTTTCTTTTATTTTTGTTTCATTTGATTTGTACTGCGAAAAAAAGAGTCTAAATATTTTGTATTTAATAAGTTTTTTACCTATTATATATATATTTTTTAATTTACAGATCAAATGGTACTACCAGGTCCCGTACTTTAAAGTTTATGTCTAATAAATTTTTGAATAAAAAAAAATCTAATAGGTTGAAAATTTAAAATCTTTTTCAATTTTCAAGTCATAAGATTTAAAATTATTTCGACAAGTAAAACTCAAGGGAGACTAGTTTTTTTTTTAAATATATTTTGGTATCTAAAGTTTGAATTTTGTTTCCATTTGATCAATAAATTTAAAAATTCATCGTTTTTTATTCCACAAGTTTAAATTTAGTTTCTATTTGGTCCAAAGTGACATTATTTTGTCCCTAAGTTTAAATTTTGTTTCCAATTGGCCTTTGAGATTGGAGTTTGATTTCTAATTGATCCCTATTGTTGAGTTTTGTTTTTAATTGGTTTCTAAGTTGAGTTGACCATTAATTGACGTAACGAAATAATGATGTGACAGTTAACCTATGTTCACTGAACTTTACAAATTAGATAAAAGATAATGACAATTGTTGTTACGCTAATTAAAGTCAATCTAATTCATTGACAAATTGGAAATCAAATTCAAAATTCAACGAGCAAGTAAAAACTAAACTCAAACTTTAGAGTTTTGAAACTTCAAATATCGGATCAAAACTAAATTTAAATATCTCTTTCCATTAATTAACCAAATAGAAATTAAGTCAAATCTTTTTTCCATCCAAAAGCATATTTACCTTTATTTTTAACGAAATTAAATTTGACACGTGTCGATCAGGTGGAGTATTTTGTCTTTCTGATGATATGGGGTGGCGCCACGTGGAAAAACAGCATCGTTGGAGAAAAACTGCAGGTGGGGAAGCATGCCCACGTGGGCTTCAGCAAGTGGTCACTCTGACTCGGTTTGTTGGACGGTCCGTTTCGGAAACTGTTTTTAAATTGTTTTCTTTTCTATTTCTTAAATAGAAACTTATTTTTTTTAAAATGCATTTGGATAATTATTTTTCAAATTATTTTTCTTATTTACGTTTTTAGTGTATTTTCATAAATGTTTTTTTTTTTCTGGTTAGACCCTTGGATAAATTATTTTTTTTAAAAAGTAAAATGAGGTTTTTTTTTCCCTTTTGTTTGATTATAAATCTGTGGATAATGTTATTTTTCAAAGTGTATAAACATAAATAATGTAGTCTGAGGCTAGGACAAAAGAGAAAATTTTACGTACTAACATTTTATATTTTTAAGATATTAAGGTAAAGTATCCATTTATTCATTCGATCCGATTTGACTTGACTTTTTTTTTTCGCATCAATAATTCAAACAAGGTTTGGCCGTCGTAACTTTTTAATTTTATGTCTAATAGTTCCGTACATTTTAAAAAATACCCAAAAGGCACAAATTTGAAAGAGATATAGTGTATAAAACTAAAATTTTAAAAACCTGTTTTTTAAAATTAAGAAATTAAACGGGTAATTTAGTAAACAGAAATTTAGTGGACTACTTTTTAAAAGTCTATATTTTCTAATTACCATTTAATTTGTTCTCGCACTGTACTCACTTCCAAGAGTTGTATTAATCTCCGATCCTTAAACTTTGAGCATCGTATTTATTTAGTATGTTAACTTAAATTTTTTTTGTAAGCTTTTGATTATGTTCTATTTAACCCCAACCATTAACACTATAAATAAGATACGACATGTTATTTTAGATTATCTAAGTATTTATCACATCATCTCAATTTATCTAATTATATCGATATTCTCAAAATCTACTTGTCCTATTCTCAATTTGAAAGAGTTTTAATTGGGTCCTATGCCAATGCTTCTAGAGGCATCCATCACATTTTACCATTTCTATATATTGCATTACTTCAAGGCATTGAAAACTTCTACTCTTAGCATCCACTTGGTTTTTATAGTGGAGATGAGTGTGAAAAATGCAATTTATAGCTTAGTATTCTTTTCATACCCTCCTAGTTTAAGAAATTCATTTATGATTCTCTCATATCCTAACTACAATTCAAATTAAAAGTGTACTTAGACATAATTTTATAATTAGTAGACCCATTGCTTAAAGGGATAAGTTCGAAAGATAAAAGACTTAGAAGTAATGAGTGCACATTAGATATGATATGAGACGAAATCGTGAAGGAATGTCTTATGTCTTTCTCGACTTTTATAAAAATTCTAATATTGTTTATGTATGTTTGATCGTGAAAATGATCAAGTTTGGATCTATAAAACTTGGACTAGTCGCATCGTAGTATTCATGTAAAATTAACAGAGTTAGCACTCCTATGTTTTAGTCAAATCAGAGTCTGATCTATATTTGAGAGAGTATATATTTCGTGTACCTTTCATGAGAGGTAGAGCACTCTATTTATAGCGAGCTCCGACAAGGCTTCCGACAAATTAGGATCGAGTTGTCTTGTCGTAAAATGTATCTGTCGACTATACTCCTTCGGTTACTCCTTAACCTTGATTCGTACTTATCGTAGGTCGGCCGTAATGTAGAAGATGTAGTAGCTCGAACGCAAGATGCTGAGCTGAGGAGAGTTAACTTGGTGGAATCCTTTATCTCGTCGAGATGTGGACATGTGGCGGCCAATAAATAGCCTCCAAACAATGTGTTTTCATTGTTTGGAGGTTAATATTTTGCATTGATTTTTTTTATATTATTTATTTTTATCATTAAAAATATTAAATAGATTTAAATACATATATTTGTTGGTTAAAATTAGAGGAGTAACGTTGTTTCTCAATCAGAATTCTATGTAATAATTGTATTCATGCTTAAATTAAAATGCTAACTAACGTATTAAAATAATTACTGGGATTGGAGACAAGGGATAAAATAATATTATTTTCTTTCATCCCATCCTTAGTCAAATCAATGAATATTAAAGATAATATCAAGACAAGTCAAAAAATGCACTTCTTATCCTCAATCTCGTGTTAAAATATTATTTTGTGAAGTTTAATATTTTTATTATTTATTAGTCCCACACAATAAAATTTTTTAAAAATGTTTCACAATTTTATTAAAAAAATTAAATATTTATAATAACTAAAATTGTCCACCATGAGAACTAGTTTGAGTTCGAGACGCTAAAAGAACTATTAATTCAACTCCCTTATCTGGGACGAGAATCTACAAGGACTTAACCACATATGATAGAACTATTAATTCAAACCATCCACTCGATTAGAAATTTCCAAATTTCAAATATTACAATAGTTACTCAATTAAAAGATTGAAAAATTACATATATACACGCTACATAGGTCAAGTCCATCAAGTCGGACCGCTAGTCTAATCACCAAACCATACCGATCCGACCTAATCCAATCGAGTTGTGATCCAAATCGATTCGAACAGACTTCCTCTATAAACAGGAGAAAGTACATTCTTCACATCTCTAGTATTTGGTACGTTCAACCTAACTATGATTTCAGCATCAAAATGTGTGTTCGATTTAGCATCATTTGTAGTATATTTTTTATATGTACAAGTTTTCGTTTATTGCATTGCGACTCAAATCCAAATTCTACATAGATAGTAAATTCGTTTTTTTTTTCTTAAAATTACATTTAAAATGTGGCATGGAGATATATTAATATGTGTCCTTCGCCAATCAATAGCCATAATCCATTTTAGAGTTTTATATTTTAATATATTGCCATGTCATTGGCTCCAATTAATATAGATTTAGGAGATCTCATCGACACATGTCAATTAATTAAAATATGTTTTTTTGAATAATAGTTTGTTAAGACTTTATTTTATTTTTTGGTTTAGATTCTTCAATTAACCAAATGTCACCCGTAATAATAAAGAAATTGTCTTTTCCCATATTTTACTCCTTTTATTCCTTCAAGCAATCAGGATAAAAGATTCATAAAAACAATTATTTAATGGCATTTCTCAACCAACTTAAATACTATTTTGTCCGTTCTACTATCGATTTTAATTCGTTTTAATAATGTACTTTTAATTTTTGCTCATTTAATAATCTATGTACTTCAAAATGTCTGTTTTAGTCTGTAATTTTAAAATGTGACAATTTTGATCTCTATTTACAAGATATTAACACAAATTTATTGCTACTTTTCAAAAAATCAAATGAGAAAGTGTTATGTAAATTTTTTTATTGAAATAAATAAGATAAAAATGAAGGCATCGAAATGATTTACTTTTAAAAATATAAGAACGGAAATAAAATTAAAAAAATTTGAAAATATAGGATAAAATTGGACATTATGAGAATACAATTATCAAAATGAACCAAAATCGAAAGTATAACTTAATTTAAACATTTAATTTTTAATTTTTTTAAATTTCATTTTAGTTCTTAAATTTTCAACTTTTCTACGTTCGGCTCCTAAAACTTTACCTAAAAAATCATTTTAGTAATTTCTGTTAATTTTTCTAATAAATTATGTAACAAAAACATGGTTAATAGATGTTTGTATAGCCAAATATTCTTAATTACATGTAAGACGTTCGTATTGAGTGTCATAAAAAAAAAGGTTAGTGTTGAGTTTTCTTGTTAAATATTAAAAATTAACAGTAATAATCAAGACAATTCTATTTATACGAAGTTGAGGAATTAAAATATATTTGAATTAAGTGTAAAACTTTCTAATAATGATGTTAATATTTAAATCTATTTAGTTATATATGGATTACTAAATTAACAATTTGCAGATGAAAAAAATATAAATTATTAATTTTTTTATATTTTCCAATTCATTATAATAATAAGTTCATGTCAAGTTAAAAAGAGAAGAATCTTAAACATCTTTGTTCTGATATCTATTTTGAAAGTGAAATAACAAATTTATATTTTGTAAAGAATTAGTGCTATTATTAATTTTTAAAAAGTCAATATAGATTCCATTTAGGGTTTAAAGCCACTAGTTATTTTCTAACAAGTATCAACACTTAATGTCATGAATGAAATAGCAATAATTGCTTATGAGAATATTATATTTAGAGAAATTAGAATAAACAATACATAACTAAGTATTATAAATAATTTAATTGAATGTAATAAATTTTATCTTGTTCTGATAATGATGTGTACAAATTATGAAATTACATAAGTACATTTTGGAATATTCGGACTCACGACTTTTTATCGAAAATAAGTGTTTTAACTAGTTGAGTTATGTTCATATTGACTAATAGTTAGATACACATGATTCGTTTACTTTCGATGATTTTGATTTATTTTGATTTATGTACTTTCGAAACGCCTAATTTGGTCGCTATACTTTCAACTTTTGTTCATTTTAGTCATTATACTTTTAAATATAGGTCATTTTGGTTCTTTCATTTTAATTTTTATCTCATTTATTTCAATTAAACTTTTAACAAGATATTTTCCTCAATAAGTTTTTTGAAATGTAAATATAAATTTGTATTAAAGGATTTCTATTTTGTATACAATTTGTGTTAACATTTTTCAAATAGAGACCAAAATGATCACTATTTTTAGTACCACAATCGAAAGTACACTGACGAAACCATACAATTTTGAATAAATAAATAAAAATCCCTTAGGTTAAGAAATATAATGCTGTTTTTAGTACCACAAGTGTGGGGTAAAATTTTTATCCCGAGAATAGGAGTAGATGCTTTAACCATCGAACTATGTTCGTGTTGGCAAAAATTTTACTTTAGATTCAAATACTATGTTGTCCCTGTAATTTCAATTTTGATATATTTTGTCCATGTTCATTTTAATCCATTTACTTGTAGCGGTTTTAATTATTATATTTTTTGAAATGTTTAATTTGATACTTGTACCTTTAAAAGTGACTATTTCGATCTTTTCATTTTTCTTTTTATCTCATTTTTTTCATTCACAATTCTAACACAACAATATTCAATAAAATTCTTGCAATATAGCTCATAACTTTGAATTAAAGAATTAATGTTTATATGTAATTTATTTTAAAAATTTTCAAACACATATAAAAATTATCACTTTTTAAAAGTATAAATAACCAGACAAACGTTTTAAAAATACAATATAAATAAACGAGAAAGTGTAAGAATCAAAAAGTACACTTTAAAAAAATCCCGATCAATATGAACAAAAAGCATAAAATAAATCAACCAAAATAGTATTTAAACAAAAAAAAAATATAAAAGTCTCCCATAGATTTATGTCATTTTTTAAAAAATGATCCTTATCTATGAAGGTTTGAACTACTATTATATTTCTCTCTATCTTAGTCCAAAAACTATATAATTTCTATTTCTACTAGAGCCTACATATTTTCCATGTATGTCTAAATTGATCATTGTTCTTCAATTATTGTATTTTCACTCAGAAGGTAACATTGGATTATCTCAAAATGCTAAGATGCTACTTTGTTGATAAAGTTTGTGATAAATGTGTTATGATTGAGAGAGCTATTTTGGAAGACTAGTTTTATGCTTTTAGTTTTAAATAATATGAATAGTTTTTGGATGTGATTTGTAAATTTTAATATCTTCAACTTCGAATATCATATTTAGGATCGGAGTAGTAAAGGATAAAGAAAAGTGTTCCTTTTGAATTTGTCTTAGATTAAAAATTATATAAAAAATTTAAGATATTAAAGGTTTTCTCTCTAATTTTCTTCCCTCCAAAATTTAAAAATCGAACAATAAAATTTTTGCTCGTCCAAATATTCTTGATCTTATTTTAATTTAGTCTCCTATCCTAAATTTTGAATTACAGTACTTCTGTTTAATCCACGTGGTCAAAAGCATATGTATCCAACTATTTGCTACGTCCTCACACTCATTTAGATCAAATTTATCTTCCAAGCCGGGCATAGTTCAGCTAATTAAAACATGTATCATCTATCAAAAAGTCGGAGGTTCAAATTCCTACCTTCACATGTTGTTTGACTAAAAAGAAGGCCAAATTTATCCAATGGGCAAACTTATGAATTATATTTCTTTTGATCAAAATTAAACCAACATAAAAATTGGATAGAAGTTTGATTAAAATATAAGTTTAGTTCCACAATTTCTATGGTTGTATTTATTTAGCGTTTCAATTTGGATAGTTGTATCTACTTCGACTTCAACTAAATTTTAAAAGTTTTAATTAGGTCTATCAACTTTCGATTTTCATTCTACATGCTAAAAACATAATTTGTTTTAATCCAATTAAATTGTCAAAATTTCAACAACGATGACTTATTAGAATTAGCCAATATGAGCGTAGCAGTGAAAACATTGTTTACTTATTTAAATGTTAAGATTCAAATCTCCTGACTCTTGAACTCAAAATATATTTTCGTTAGAATTAAAATGGAAAGTTCCAAAGACATAATAGAAACTTTCTAAAATTTAGAAACTAAAACTCTCAAAGTTGATCAACTAAAATTTATAATTCAACATACAAATTTCAGAGCATCTCTATGTTTCAATTTAACCCGAAATTTGTTTATTGTTTTTAAAATTATAAAAACAACCTTTTTTAATATTTGAAATTTAAAATTCAGAATTACACATAAGAGTAAAAAAATCTGACAAAAATACTATTTTAGGTTATAAACTCATTTCTTATCAAGAATATTTATAACATAAAATATGTTAGTAAATAAATTAACAATATTCAAGATTTAACTAAATATTTAATTGAATTCCAAACCAAAATTACATCGAAGCATATTTCAGTAGAAAAATGGTAGTAACCCTATTTTACCCCTCTCACTTGCGTGTGACCTCCAATCACCCAACATATAAAAATATAAAAATAAAAATAAAATGAGAGAGAGAGAGATTAATTAATATTTAAAGGAGAAAAAAAAAAGGGAAAAAAAAAAGAGAGAGAAATAAAAAGGAGTAATCACTAGGAAGAAGGGAAGGGAGTTGAGAGAATTCTGAAATCGTTCCTCTTTGTTTCTTTCAGAATACTTTGCGGAACTCAGAGACACAGATACACCCAAACAACACCAAGAACGAAACTCAGTGGAAACCACACGAAACCCCCAATTTTTTACACAAATTACACTCAATTTCTACACAATCTACTGCTGCAAACTCTGCTTTTTCCCCAATTTTTTTATTGGATTTGATTCCCATTTCTTCTGCCTTGCCTTATGTTCCTCGCTTAATCTCTGTTTGTGCGAGATACGAGAGAGATCTTGTCCTTCTACATTGCCCACTCTGTAGCGGACAAGGTAATCTCGTTCCCCAATTCCCCTTTCACTTTCTTTTCCATCCACCCAAAATCTGCGTTTTCGCGCTGAATCCCCCTTTTCCATCGATACCCTATAATCTCCATAGGTATTCTTTTTCAGTGTTTTGATTCTTTCCCTTTTCGTTTTCCTCCTTTCTTCGGATTCCCGTCTGTTTTTGTTTTGGGAATGGAATTTTAGGGTTTTTCGTACTGCCTATGTGCTCATGTATTCGTGGATTTTCTAGGGTTTTGACGGATCGTAACTGGGTGGCTCTCCATTTTTTCGGGTTTGCACTCATTAGGGTTTGACGTCGACTATGGATTGAAAGTCTGATTGTGACTGGGACGTCGCGCTTTCTCTAGAATGGGCTGGAGCTCCGATCTTTCGTGGGATTCTGGTTTTACTCCGTACTCTGCCGGCCCTGCGTTTCTGAAACTGTAACGTACCACTAGAATGAAGTGAGCAATGAGCTTTGCTGCTCTGATCATGGAAGAGGATTGCACGTTATAGACTTGTTTTGGCAGTGATCACTCTCAACCAATCGATTTCTTGGATTACAAGGGATTTTCGACACTGTATCAGGTGTTTCGTCTCTAATTAGGGAGTTCTGTTGGTTTAAAGAGGAGCTAATAATTTGCCCAAGAGGAAAATCAAAAGACTATTGCGTCCGACCATTGACATTTTTCACAATCCGACCGATCCGGAGAGCTAATATGTGCTAAATTAGGAGTTCTTTCTATCCGTGTTTCAGTTGATTTTGTAATTCCATATTTTGGTTGTCTCTGACATTCGGGAGCTGGGTTAGAATTCCTTTAGTCCAGTGGCTGAGCTTAGTATTTTTATTTTTATTTTTTTGAGAATTTTAGAAGTTTCTCTTGGCCTGTGCTTATTATTCCTGCACTTGTGTTTATAAGTGGGAAGAGGAGGTTTGGGAATTGCATCTGCGGGATTGACTAAGAAGCACATGGAGGAATATTGAAGCTGGAAAGGAATGCGAGGACATGGTGCATGGACAGCAGCTTAGTTTCTTGTTCGTTCCCTTTTCGGAACAGTGCTTCTGGGAAGTAGTTATATCATTTTCGCCTGTGGAAAGAGCTCTTGTATTTTGTGTAGTTACTCTGTGCAATGTCTCGCTGCTTTCCATTTCCGCCACCAGGATATGAAAAGAAGTCTAGAGCAGAGGATGCGGACCTACTAAAAAAGGTTTATAACTTACTTTGCCTTCTAATACATATAATAATACAGACAAATTTGGTGGAGAAGAACCATTTACTGGGCTCTCTTGCTTCTACTTGGAGCACCATACTACTACTCCATCTTGGGAGGTTCATTAGGCATTATTTCACAATCGTAATCAAGGCTTAAATGACTGGACTTGTTTGGCATTTACATGAGTTAGATGATCCTTCTATTTTCTTTAAGCATAATTGGTTTTTTAAACTGTTCGATTCAGTGACCTTTCCAAAAACTTGAATATCATTCATACTGCATGACCATTGAAAGCATCCTCAAGTAATAAGAACATGTTTTATGCATCTACTCTAGGAACTATAAATATGTTAGATAAAAAGCATGGATGCTAATAGATCTTGAAAGAATTGTGTATGCCTTTGCCTGCTTTTGTAGTTCCTAGCTGATTTGATCTTGAAAGAATTCAACTATCTGCTTACTGCAAAGTACAATAGTTCCATTCATACTATTACCTCATGCATTTGAAACTTATTATTATTGATAATTTTATAAGTTCAATGAGAAGTACCAGAGGAGGTATTTTTCTTTAATGGTCAACATTCTGTCAAATTTACAACATTGTTGGCTTCGTTTGTTATTTCTTGATGTGCTCAGTTGTCCCCCTTACATTTTGTTTTGCTTGTTTGACTTCTTTCTTTATTTCTTTCTCTTTGGGGCGTTTGTGTTTTCTTTAGAGCTCTTGCCTCTTGAGGGTCTGAAAAATACTTCAGCAATATTAACGTGTTTCTTTGGATAAATGGTATCTGTAGATGCCAATATATGCTTCTCACTTTGTCTAGTATTACTATGATAGAAGTATTTGCCGATATTGTTGAAAGGTCGAAAATGTTATCTTGTATTTGGTCCACTGTTTGATGTAGCCTTTTTTTTTGGCTTGGTGGATGTTCCTATGATTTTTCAGAAAAATATTTTCGTTAAAAATGCTTTATACTTTGTCATATATTCGTTTGTGTTACCTATCATTTGACATTTTTAGTATTTCAATATGGGGTGTTATCAGATCTTTCATCTTTGTATCTTCATACTGGATGGCTCATGATTATATCATTTATCCAAAAAAATTCCAAGAGTTTTTCTTGCACTTTTTGTTGGGGGCTATTTATATGAGAGAGTTTTCTTTCATTCTCTTCCAGTGCTTTATATTTGACATTTTTAGTGTATTTTTTTTGTGGGGTGTTATCAGATTTTCATCTTTGTATCTTTATACTGGATAGCTCATATGATTATATCATTCGTCCAAAAAAATTCCAAGAGTTTTTCTTGACGCTTTTTGTTGGGGCTATTTATATGGGAGAGTTTTCTTTCTATTCTCTTCCAGTGCTTTCTAGTTTCTACACAAGAATTATTTCGTGTCTTCTATGGGGAAATTTTCCGATGAAGAGCCTGCTATGCTAACACTTCTAATTTCTTGATTCTTCAGAAGGAATCTGAATGATGGCAAATTTTTTGGTTTGATTTCTCGTCAGCCTATTTTTATCGGGTTTCTATCAATTTTATTTTTGATTTGTTGATTTTTGGAATTCATTTGGGATTTGCACTTGTAAATCTCCCTTTCAGATCTTTAAATTACGTTTCCATCTTTTCTTGAGTGCTCCCCTTAACTATATTGTAAGGATAAAGTCCCAGTGGGCTTTTTTGGTGACCTGGAGAAGATCACTTCCATTTTTCAACATGCTCATTCAAATGAGAACCTTAAGGCCCTCATGTGAAGCCAACATAACATAGGCAAAGAGATGCAGCATACCGAAGCACTAGTTTCATATTGTAATCTACTTTGCAAGTTCTCAGCGTTTTCTATTGGAAGTTACAAATGAAACTTATATATAAAGTACGGTATGGAATATAGAATAAGATGCATAACTCCCTAATTGTGAGTCTGGGTATCTAAATCGAGATATATGGCTTGTTATGTGAAGAGAGAAGGATAAATCATAGTGATATGAATCGAGAACTTGAGAGAGATAAGGGCAGGAAAGGAGAAATAAAAAATGAAAGTGTGGTCGAGCATGGGAGGTGAGTGAGATAAAGTTGGACCTTGCTCTTGGAGAAGCTAACAAGATGATGGGGTGGGGTTTATGGCTGAGGTTTCTATATTTTTATCAACCCTTAAAACTGATTTTTGTTTGGAATGTAGGACGTTGCTGCTATTGGGTTGTAATTTTTCTGGCATCTCAAATGAGACCTATATTTGACTAATTTATAGACCCAAAATTTTAATCTTCACATCCACACTAAAATTGTCTTGGCTGTTTTCTTCTTCTTTTTTTTTTTCCCTTGTGTTTGTGCCTGCTTATGTTCACGTTCATGTGTTGGAGTCTTATTTGTGATTCTAATTTCTAAAAAAATTGGAAACCTCATTTTGAGGTGCCAAAATCATGTTAGGACTGTTGATGTTGAAGAAACGTGTGACACCTACATTCTAGCAGAGTATATATTTTAAAAACTGATGGCAGTATAGGCTACATATTGTTTTGCTTTCTTATCACTCATGTTTTATAGGGATGCATAGACAGACTGGGATTGTCTTTAGAGCTTTGGGAGGTAGGAAGGAACTACTGCTTTGAGATATACATATTAGTTAGCCACAATACAGGAGTGGAAGTTATGTGAAGTTTTACTTTCTGATTCACATTTCATATTTGATTTACTACTTTTAGAATACACACTTTTGAGAATTGCGAAATTTATACTGGATTTTGTGGGTTGGCTTATGAGATCTCCTTCAAACTCTTAGTCGTAGGAAATTATGGAGTGGGCACCTTTGTGGTTGCCAGACTGTAGAAACTTGAGATTTTGGGACTTCACGTTCAAATTCTTTTTTTGTTATTCTGTATCTGGGTTGCTTGCAATCACTACTCCTATTTCTTGTACCATTCATAGGAACAGAATCCTGAAGGGGTTGAAAGTTTTCTTTGATGCTTGTCCTGTGTAGCTCAATGAATTGGACAGGGTCCAAAGAAGTTACCCTTCCATTTTCTTTTCCTCTTACTCGTGCAGCCTTTGTTAGAGTGGTGCTGAAAATCAAGACCTGTCCTTAGTTTTCAAACCTAGCATTTGGTGGTCTTACCTGACAATTTTTGTTCAATGGTGCCCATGTTGCATCCAGATCAAGAACGCAGTGAAAAAAGAGATATAGATATGGCTTTGGCAGCATATGTACCTAACCAGCGCCAATTAGGACAGAGGGCTATGTTTGGTGGCTCACCAATCCACCGTATCTAGACTGCTTAGAGAATCGAAATGAAGAACTTAATTTTGTTTGGATCTATAAATGTCACTGTAGTGTGGGAATTATCAAAAGCATCATCTAAGGTTTAAAGATGCTTAAACAGAAGCTTACAAGTAAAGGAACAATACTCCTTCAGAGACCATTTTCTCATGTCAACCTACTGAGGCAGCCAAATTTTATGAATGGTATTGGAAAGAACAGCCCATTCTTAAATCTCTGAGTTTGAAAGGTAGGTCTTTCTAAAATAAGATTGCACCCCTTCTGCTTTCATTATAATGAAGAGATTTGTAGCCTTTCCTTAGACAAGAATACCATTTCAGTATGCTGAAATACATTTGGACACACCATTCGAACGGCTTCTCTGCTACAATGCTTCCATTTTATTGACAAATGTTCAATCTTGTTTAGAAGTAAGAGGTGTATTCCTTTTTCCCAAGCTGCCCAGCCTGAGACCCCATTTCTCATCAAGCGTCGATACCTCACCATAGTTCCATACTTGGAGCCCTCGAAAGCTTACATAATTTTGTTATGCACATCTTGCATAATAAGCGCATATCTGAAACATTCTATAATCCCACGTAAGCTGAGCTCCACTCTTGGTTTAATGTGAATGCTTGAACTGAAGTTGGTATTGGATAAAATATAGGCCTTTGTGAGATTCGATCGATTTATATGGAAGAAACACAGATGCCTTGACGTTTTGGTCACAAACGTCTGGTTTTCTCGTGCAGTAGTTTGTAACTGCTTCTCTGATGATGTGGTGTGTTGAATTTGAACACTTTCTCTTAAATCTGAATTTTGTCAATTCGTTTTGATCATTTCTTGCAGCACCTTTTAATTTAAATTAGAGATGAACAGTAATTTTATGTATCTTGTTTCAAATTTAAACTTCTAATAATGGCAGCAGGTTTTATCATTTCATAGGTTATTAACTCAGCATTTAGAAATTGAGAAAAGACTTGGTTTTCCCCTTATTTTGAAACGATGTTGCTCTAATATTCATGCTTTTATTTCTGATTGGCAGGAGAAGAGCAAAGAGAAAAAGCATAAAAAGGAGAAGAAAGAGAAAGAGAAGAGAGAGGGTAAAGAAAAAAGAGACAAGGATAGAAGTGATGAGAAGCGCCGGGAAAAGAAAGACAAGAAGAAAGACAGGGACAAAAAGAAGGATAGAGATAAGAAGGACAAGGAGAAGGAGAAGGAGAAAGCACATGCCTCTGAGGAGAGTAGACCATTGGGGGAAACTGGGAGTCAAAATGGAGAGGAAGTTGTTAGAGTCAAACATAACAATGTCCAGGAGGAGAAGAATGGTGGGCAATTTGATTCTTATGTCGGAAATAAGATTAGTCAGAATGCTTTTCTTTCTAAGGAGACAAAGAACACGACATTGTTTCCAGAGGTGGGAAGGAGAATTGAGGACATTGGAACTACAAAGCTTGAGAAATTTGCTGTTGCACGGCCTAAAAGGGATGATGGAATGGCCACAGTGGTGGCTAGGAGTTCTGAGACCTTTACTGAAGGCAAGGAACAGAACAAGAACAGGAAAATTGATGAAAGAACATACAATGGTCAAGGAATTAGACATGAGGAAAGATTTAGTGGAAATTCTGCAGTCCCGAGTTCTACTGCAACTGCAACTGTTGAATCTGGAGTTGCAGGAATGTTTAAATCATTGGATAAAGTTGCCGAGAGAAGGAAAGAAACAAATGATAAGATCAGACCGAAGGAAAGTGAAGGAAAGCAAGGGAGCAAACACAAGGATAAAGATAAAGACAAGAAAGGACGATCAAATCATAAAGAGAAGAAAAAAGAAAAGAAAGCGAAGGAGAAGGAGAAGGAGAAGGAGAAGCAGAAGGAGAAGGAGAAGGAGAAGGTGGAAGAGAAGAATGCCATGGTAGATAAAACAAAAGAGATCAATAAGGATAACCTATTAGGTAGATATTCTACAAATACAAATACATCACAACTTCCTGACAGCAATATAGGTGCTGCAGTTGAGGAAAAACTAATTAAGAAACGGAAGGATTTTGAGCCCAATGGAATCTTGCATGGTGAGTGAGTTCATTTGTATAAATGAACCATGTAATTATTTGGCTATGGTTCTATTAATTGAAATTGGCTGTAGTTAATACTGGTAACTTTTTAAGCTCTCAAAATAGTTTTCTTAATTTTCTTTCAGCAATTGACAACAGATCCAGTAAGTTGTTGAGGCCCACTGCTCATCCATTGAAGGAAAATGGTAGGATACTGAAACCGTGCGTGACCTCCATCCTGCCTCCTTCAGAAAGTCAGGCTGTGGCAAATGACCTTATTCCGGGTAGTAAAGAACGCAAGATTAATGGCATTATTGAAGCTCACCACCACCTGCCTGCCTCTTCGAAACATGTGTCTAGCGGACAAGATGATCAACCTCAACCTACTGTAGTACATAAGAAATCACCCCATCCAGATTCCAAGTACTTGAGCCAGGTATATTCAGTACCCAAAATGGAGGAATTGTCAGATTCTGATAGCCAAGAATGGTTATTTAGCAGCAATACTTCCCAAGCGATGAAGCCCAAGTTGGAAGATACAGAGGGCGAGGAAACGCGGCAGGTATGGGCCGACGCGATGCAGATAGAATCAGCTGACGTTTATGCTCTGCCTTATGTTATTCCATACTGATGATGCTTGGGCATGATTTTTACCAACTTGGCTCCACTGGACTGGAGGTAAATCCCACCTTAGAATCGTGTCGGAGTGGCGATCCACAGACAGCCATCTCTCGATATGGAATCCGATTCCGTTCTTCCACTGCATTCTTGCTTGGTTCTGGCAACTGGGGCTGGACATGTGATTTTGATCATCTTGCTGTCAAATTGTTGACTGGAACTGGCATCTGACATGCACTCTGGAATGCTTCTTGATCCATTGAGGAGTGGAGGGCTAGATATGGAGGTGGTTTTTGGCTTAGGACATTAAATAACTAATTCATTGAAATGAGAAAATTCATAAAGGCAAACTCTGAGAGGATTGCCTGCCAGAGAAGAGAGAGAGAGAGAGAGAGGAGGTGTGAGAGCTTGTGGTATTTTATTTAATTTGCTTGGAGCTGAAAAAAGCACTTTCTAATTGGGAATGTGAAAGGAATTAGATGTGGTCTTTACAACTCCACCACAATTTTGATTTGTATCATAGAACTTTTATTTACAGAAATGTAAGATAGAGGGAAAAGGAAAGTAGTGCAATTCATTTATGGGCCTGTGGATTGATTAGCATTCATAATCTTCATTTTTCCACTCCTAGAAGATGGTTATATTCAGTCTGCTGGTTGCTCCTTAAGATTCAGAAAGCTTATTATTATAGGCACAACAAAATTTCTCTTCTCTTCTCTTCTCTGTGTTTGCTTTGCTAGCTTTGTGTTTTGCAGCCAGATTTTGGTGGCCATGGAAGTCATTTGTTAGAAGCTGAGGTCTCTCTCCATAAATGGAGGGACAGATGGAAATATAAGAGAACCAGAATGGAGGCTGTACAGAGTTTTCTATCAGAATCAATGAAACATGAGGGTACGTTCAAGAACCCCTTCCTTTATAAACCCTGCATTTTGAATACTATTTACTTTCGGCTTTGTTTTATTATGGTCCCGGTACGTTAAAAACATATGTATTGATTTCTATACTTTTAAAAAGTAATGTTTTTGGTTTCTCTTTGTCAAAACTTCATACAAATTTTCATACATCATAGAAACATTTTCATACAAATTTATGGTTATATTTAAATAGGGATAAAATTTTAATCAAAATAAATGAGATCAGAATAGAACTTACAAGATAAAAATGATTACTTTTTAGAAGTACAACAACGAAAAGAAAGGTAATGTTTTGAAAGTACATGAAGTAATATGACTAAAAGTTGATGTTTAGGAATTAAAATGGATGAAGGTAATGTTTTGAAAGTACATAAATTAATATGAACAAAAATTGATGTTTAGGAATTAAAATGAACGTTTTTAAATGAATTAAAACTAAAAATAATATTTTTTAAAAAATGATTTTTTTGTGTGCATATTAGTCAAAAATGAGTTTAAAACACAAATTTGGTACTTAAATGTATATAACTTTACCATCAAAGTTATAAACATTCTATTTTAGACCTAAGTTTCAATAACAATTTTATTTAATTTGGGTAAAAAAGGAAAAAAGTTTCTAGCAAGTTTTTCTTCACAATTATTAGTTAAAAATTCCCAACCTTAATCTCATTGAGATCTTTTTTAATACTTATCTTTGCCCCATTTCTTGATTTAGGGATTCATCATGTGGAGATTGGGGGATTTTGCATGGGAAAATTTTCAATTTCATAGTTTTAAAGTTATTTTTTAATAAAAAAATAAATCCGATATACATATTCTAAGTGTATGTAATTGTATGACAAATTTTGTATTTATATTATTTCTTGTTTAGATTATTAAATCTTTTTAAAATATCCAATGTTTTTATTAATAATTTAAGAGGATAAGTCAAAATATACTTGTTTTAGTTCACGCAGAGGAAAAATCTATAATGAAATTGAGTTTTATATTTTTATATATACACATTTCAACCTTTTCATTTATGACTCCAATTCTATAGTTTCTGATTTTCTATTTTGGATGATAATTTTTTTAACTTAGCAAATAGTATTTCTTCAAAGTTTCATCATATGAAGCTTTCTATATCAACTTGAATACAAACATTTCTTATTTTCTTCCCCCATTCCAAATATTCTTTCACTCTTAGACTGAAAAATATAGATGAATACACCGTTATCAAAGTTTTTACTGACTTTTTGATACGGTATATTTTTATTACCGACCTACCAACATTATTCTTAGTAGATGTTCTCCCCTATAAAAGTTTCATCATTTCTTGCACTCAATAATTGGAAACACCCATTTACACACTGCTATATAGAATCTTTTTCTGACTTTTTGATCCGATATTTTATTACTGGTCTACAGAAAGTAGGAGTTTTTACCTATTAAATATTATTCACTCATCGCCAGTGAAAGTCAACCTTCTCCTCGCCATCCTTAAATGTTACAATAACATTCCATTTGCTATCAACTCAGCTTTCAGCCCCACCTCCTCATTCTCCCGCAGAATCACAGTCACAAACCTCCCTCCGCTGCCACCCAGTCCCGGAACCACCACCACAGCTCCGCTGTCTCCGACGCCGTCCACGGCGTAGTACACAAATTTTGGCCTCTCAAAATCCATTCCCATTTCCTCTCCATAGAAGTCAGCTTCATCCCATTTCACAAATGTCAGATTGGCTCCATACACAATGAAATCACCGACTCCATTGTCTCTCTCCACTGCCTCCTCAACCAGGTCTCCTTCTTCCTCCGCCGCGCCGACGACCAGCAGATCCGCCAGCTCCCTCCGGTCAGTGACGGAGACGGCGGCGCCGGATTTGACTGTGCTGATTTTTTGGGCGTTCCCAATTATCTTCCCCTGTTGCTTAATTGGGTCGAGTTTGCAGAGAGTCACCGTCGTGGGTTCGGAGCCTCGCCGGAGATTAGCCACGGACTGCCAGAGCGCGGCGGCGATGGATTCGAAAGGTGGGGTTTGGCGGGGCATTTGGGTTTGCAATTGGGCCAATTGGGTAGCGTTTAAATTGAAGGAAAATGATTCCATTTTGGAGTTGTTGGTGGGGATCCAGTGGTCGCCGACTGGGTCGATTCGTCGGAGGGAGAGTGGGGGTTTCGCGGCGGCGGAGGATGGGGGCTTCGGCGGCGGAGTGGTGGCGATGTTGCCGATTCCGGGCGGCGGCGGCGGCGGCGACAGAGGAGTGACGGCGGCGCCGCCGAAGAGGAGAGCGGCGAGGGAGTTTATAAAAGCGGCGGCGGAGAAGGCGTCGCCGAGAACGTGGGCCCAGCTTAGCCCTATTGAGATTCCTCTGCATTTGAATCTCGTCACCTGCAAATAAAATTGGCTTTTATTTTTGGAATTTATAATTTTTTTTATTTTTAATTTATAATTTATAATTTTTTAGAGAATCAACGTTTAGGAACGACGCTTGTTTTACTGAATTATGTTCGGTTTGACATTTTTTAGTCCAATTCTTGTCCTAGTAGTTAGTATTTTAATTTTTGTGCTTATTTATATTTGTTTTTGTATTTTGAAGTATTTTATTTTGATATTATATTAAGAAATATGTCATAGAAAAAATTAATGACATAGATCAAAACGAGTATTTACGAAAATTAAGTAAAACAAAAATTAGGTAAGCTTGAACGTAGATTAATTGATTAAGGTATTAATAATTCTTTTGTTTGAATTGTAACATCTCAATTAAGGTATTAATAATTCTTTTTGTTTCAATTGTAACATCTTTTTAAGAAAAAGATACTTATAAAGACTAAAATGAAATAAAGTTTTCGCTAAATATAGATTTTGTTTTTAATGTTGGTGTATTTTTTTTAATTTAGTGTAAGCTTAAAATTGTTCGAATTTAATCTATGATATTTTAATATTATTCTATTATATTATTTTTCAGTGGATATAAAAATTGAGTGATGTTAAGTCTACTTGAGATAATATTATTAAGTTGACAAAAAAAAATAGTAAATGAATTAAGCTAGAGTCAAATTTCTAATCATTAGCCGACAATATTAATATTTACCTAGAAAAAAGTATAATGGAAAAAGTTAAAATTTAAGAAACTAAATACAAACTTTTTAAAGACTATTAAAAAAAAAAGAACCTATATTTAGCGTAAACTTTTAGAGGTAAAAATAAATTTAATTTCAAAAACAAAAATTGTGACCCCATATCACAAATGTGAAAGAAAGTTGATCACTTTATATTTACACCACATAAATTTGAAACTATTTTTTATTGTTAGAATAATCATTTAATAAAATATTCTTAAATAACTATTTCAGTTTTTTTTAATGTCCTAATTGTTACTTGTAGTACTTTAAAATAATAGAATTTATTTTCTTTTTTTGATAAAAAAATAATTGAAATTCTCCGTCTTTAAAAGACCATATGTTATAAATAGTAACCTTATTGAGGCTAATACGATCCTACATATATCAATCAATTCATAGAATCTTAGTGATATTATACCACTCTCATTGAATACTCTCGTACCGCAGTTCAAATTTATGACCTAAAGATTTAAATATTATTTTGATCCCTGTACTTTCAAAACGTCAAATTCTAAAATCTAGTATGTTCATTCATTTTTATCTCATTTCTTTCAGTGGTAATTTTAGCACGACAATTCACTCGCTAATTTTTTTAAAATACAATAAAAATTTGAAAGTATATAGATCAAAATACACTAAAGCAAAAAATATGAGCAACAAAATAGTATTTAATGAAAATCGCAAAGTGTTATTAGAAAGCTACCTACCTCCGACTAGAAAGGACTACCATTAATGAAAACAAACCATATTCTATTTAAAAAAGGGGATCGAGACAAAATTAAGTAGACAACGAAGAAGCAAACTCTGTATACAATAGAAAAAGAAATGTGGAAGAAACTATCACATCGTTCTATATTCTCCACGTCAACTTTCTATTCAAAATATTAATAGATGTTTGTTGGAAGAGTATTTTTAAAATGTTTATTAAACATCAAGTATAGTATTAAAACTTTTAAGAATAAATATAATTTTGCAACAAAAAGCAAGTTCAAGACTACTTTTTGTAATTTAATCTAAATATTGTTGAACTTTATATTTAGTCTCTACTCGGAAGAATCTTATATTCTAAATTGTTGAAAATATGATAACAACAAAAATACTACCTATTTATTATACAACAAAAATTTCACTTCTTAGCATCAATTTAACATATATTTGAAAAAATATCACAATTTTTTCATTTTTTTTAAATATTACATAAGTGTGAACTTTTTTTTAACATAGTATGCACTATATATTTGAGTCGATTTGGATTATGCCATACCTTGGAAAATTCCAAATTTTCTATTATATTTAAAAATACATATATTTATTTTGTACAACGTAAATACCTCTTTAAATTATGACTTTTATGACAAAGAAATAAATACACACTTTAAATATTTTAAAAAGATTACTAAAATTAATATTTTAAAAGTCGAAATATACCAAATTGAATTTAGCTCAACGGTAATTGAGCTATATCTCAAATCAAAAGGTTGTGACTTCGAACCCACTTCGATACGTTGTAGTTAAAAAAAAAAAAGAAATATACCCGAAATGAAAGTGAACACAAATTCTAACAGAGATCGTAAAACTAGTCGCGAACACTCACAAATATAAAAAAAAAAATTCTTAACAATAAAAATCAAAATTTTATTATATCCTTATAACAATAGCACGCAGGAGAAAAGAAAATAGTTTTCTATTTTTTCTTTCTTTATATTACTTTTTTGGTCCATCTGAAAAGTCTACTTTAAATAAATTCCTAATAATGGTACAGAGATATTTGAAAAATATTTCGCACAGCTGGAAGCTTGCTTTAAATATCTGAGAAAATAATGTTTTAATTAATACTAGGTACATGCATTAATTTCTACTAATATTTCCAGAAAATAAAAAAATTAAAATTATTTAATACTTAAATTTCTTTCTTATTATTCTTCTTATTTTCTTTTTGAAGAAAATTTTCCTTCTTTTTCTGAATGTGGTGTTGATGCTATAAAGAATATGCAACTTTAATAGAAAAACAATAATTGGATTCACTATGCAAATGCATCAATAAATTAGAGATCTCTACTAGAATAATAATAATAATTAAATATTATATATAGAACATATATGAGATACATCTGAATTTTGATTTTTAAAATTTTTAAATCGTTCCATTTTATTTCAAAATTTTCCAATGTGTTGTTTTAGTCTTTAATCTCAAATAAAATGTCAGTATATATTTCCAGAATATCTATTTTAATTCGTGTATTTTTAACTTTTATTCATTTTAATCCTACTTTTCTAATATTTGTCTTCATCCTCGTACTTTTAACAGACTATTTTAATTACTTTTGTGTATTAAAGAATTTTATTTGATCGATGTACAAACGTCCACTTTGGTCCCTGTACTATCAATTTTTGTTCTTTGGTCCATATAACTATTTTGTGTTCTGTTCATTTTTCTTTTTATCTTATGCTTACTAAATTTCTTGACCGGTGACGCTTTTAAACCTTTAATTTTTAGAATAAAAAATATGAAGTTAGAATTTCAACTTTCGACTTAATGAACTTTTTAAGTTGATAATTATAACGTGTCTTGTCCGCATGATTTGATTCCAATTAAACGTCATGACCATTGTTTCAAAGTAAATCATTTAAAAGAGATACACGAACCTGCATATAAACCGGAGGGGAGAAGTGCAATTCGGGTCCGATAACCTTGTCGGAAACCAGCAATTTCTGCGGCGACGAATCGTCTCCGATCATCTGCAGCCATTCCTCCACCGTCTTCCGGCACTCCGCCTCAATAAACCGCGCCCCGCAGTCATTGCACTTTATGAAC
>NW_019104499.1:3163890-3224012 GCF_001995035.1 Momordica charantia | reverse complement strand
GTCACCTCCCGGCTAGCGTCGCCGTCGAAATAGTAGATTCCCTTGATGTAATGGAGCTTCATCGCCAAATCGAGGCCGCTCAGATGATATCCGCCGTCCAATCCGATCGAGTTGCCCGGACCGACGGAGGAGATCCGGACGCCGTAGACGAGGCTCTGTTCTTCTTCGCCGGAAACCATGGGGACGGCGGAAAAGGAAGAAGAAGAAGATGGAGAAGGGCGTGCGGCGTCGATTTGGGGGAAATTGGGGTTTTATAAGCGGTCGTTGGGGTTTTGTCGCAGCCGGTAAGGTATATTTAATGGCATTTAATTACATAACTGATATATATATATTTTTTTACTGGCTGTTATTTTAGTTAGTTACTTTTAATGGGTTTGTATGGCGGTTAAATTAATGAAGTTAGTTATAGTGATCTTGTTGTAGTGAAAAAATATACGTAGGTACTTAATTGCGTGAAATTTTATTGAATTAGATTGTGCTATTTTGAACTCTGGTAAGCCTATAACTTTTGAGATGTTTTGATTGCTTTGTTCTTTTTCTTCAGGTACATTTGGTATGGTGCTATAACTTTGTTCCGAGATTTCCGAGATTTCTTTACTAGGATTGACCTATATTTAGATGTTCGAGTAGAATTTGGATCATTCCAAAAAATATGGAGATCCAACTACAAGAATCTTTGATTTCTTTTTGAAGAAGAAGTCATCACTTTTTTTGATGTGCCACAATGCAATTAAAGAATCTACGTCCTACTTAATGATCACTAGATGTAGATTTACAGTTTTTCAATAATTAAGAGGGGCGGAAGATTGAACCATCAACTAGAGATATATAGAAGTACTTTATCCATTTATGTTATGTTCGAACTGGTGCAAAAAAAAAATAAAATAAATAAAAAATCAAGGTACTTTGTTATAGTTTTTCTCTCATGTATTCAACAATGTAGCCTTGGGACAACTTTTTAATAACTAAATGGGGTCGTTATTTTACTAATTTTGCTAAATATTTTTGTCATACTTACCACTACCCTATGTTATTTATTTATTTTTACTTTCACTTTCACTTTCACTTTCACTTCCATACAATGTGATGTATCCTAGATGAATTAAATATTTATATTCAAAGAATATAAGGTGGGAAAATTTAATGCAAAATTTATTGCTTTTATGGGTTATTTTTTGGTTTAATAGAATATATATAAATCTATTGTTATTATTTTGAGTTTAATAACGATGAGATGAGAGATTAAACATTTAATCTAAACAAGATAATTAACATATCTTATACCTCTAATTATGCTCGAATTGATTATGAAGTTATTGCTAAGTTAATTATTGTAAAAAATATATATGTTGTTAAGTTAAATGAATATTTTTGTCACTCATAAATGATGGTTGTTAGGACATTGGTCCAGACCTTCTGGAATCTGGAGGGAGTATTGTTAGGAGATTAATGGAGCTTTCTTTGGAATAAATTGGATGTATACTTTTCACAAAAATATTTTGAAAACTATAATGATTTTTGTCCACGTCATAAACCAAATCTATTCACTAAAAAGTTGAAAAAAAAAAACAAAATCATGTACTTTTCCAAATACTTTATAAAATATATAACTAATATTTCGACAAGTTGAGTTAGGCGTAGGTTAAGTAAGCAGCCAATATTTCGACAAGTTGAGTTAGGTGTAGGTTAAGTAAGCAGCTAACTTATGGTGGGATGCTGTGATATCAATTATTGATCTCTATTTTTTAAGCTTAAATGATTTATTTGAATTCTATTAAAAAGATATATAAAAGAAGAGATTGAATTTTTTTCATAAACTTAAAATTTTTTGATACGTAAACTATCATTTTGGTTGAGCGCTACAATATCATTGGTATGTCATCACTTTTCTTTCAAAAAAAACACATTTAAATTTTAATCCACATTTCCAAAAAAAAATTGATTTTTTTTCTAGTTTTCAAAATTTGAGTTAGATTTAAAAACGTTTCTAAAAAATAGGTAGAAAACAAAGAACCCTATTTAGGGAGTGTGATAGAGAACTTGAGATCCGATGCGAACAATCAATCGACGGAACGACAAGCCTTTCCAAGAGATTCTCTTAGTAAAGCGCATCGTTGTCATTCCTTTTGAGTCATCATTTTCCGCTTTTCTTTCTTACTACTTCTCTTGGTGAATCAACCAGAACCCAATGAATAATGCGGGTCTTCGTTCAACTATTTCACGGGACTTTTAGGCTACAAAGCAAACTCTCCTGAATAGGACAGATTCGGAAGTGACTAAAGAAGTCGAAAAACATAATTAGTTGCATAATATTTAGATTTCTTCAGAAAATTAGAAACGAAAACTTCATCAAACACGAAATRGACTCTGAAAGAACGAAAACTTTGATTACACTCTTAGCAAGAAGTTGACTCGACCTAGCAGACCAACCAACATGGCGACAATAGAAATAAAAATAAACATTCAAGTAGAACATTATTAGAAAAAAATATGTTGGACATTGATGTAGCATCTACCAAATATCGATAACGCAGCAATAATATCAGAAATGAACTGTTTTTTCGGTATCCGTATGCAACTTTAGTAATGAATAATTATTACGTGTCAGCTGTACATTGGGCTGTTATTTTCAATTAGTTAGCAGTACCAGTCAGAATAACATATCCAGAGAAGAGGAGAGATGGGGATAGGACTTTATTGTAATTTTGCTGATTTTTTTTTACTGAGATTTTTTCTTTTTTAAAAGAATGAATTATATCTTGTGCAGAGAATAGAAGGTGGGAATATTTAATGCAAATTTATTGCTCTATTATTATTTTTTATTTTTTGGTTGAAAATTGGCAAGCTAATTCATGGTGGATCTAGAATTTTTATGTGAGAGGGGTTAAATTCAATTAAAGTTTAGTTTTTTACAATTATAGTAATTTCTTGAAACTATTTTTTATTTAAGTATCCATTTCTAATATATATATTTAATGTAAAAAAAGTATACCAAATTTGAAGAAGAAAGGGAACATAAATTAATAGATATTATTTACAAATCAAATAATTGAATACGTCATTTTGTTAATATTTTGATAAATACAAATTTATAAAAGGAAATACGATTTGCAATTAAATTTATAAGAGATAAAAGAGTTTAAATAAAAGATTAGTACATGGGCGTGGCCCAATTTAGTTCCTGGTCTAAATCTATTTGATTTTGATTTTGTTTTGTTTTTTTTAGTTGGTTTTGTTATTTATTTATTTATTTATTAAGATTTTGTTATTGAGTAGTTTTTTTATAAGTTCGTGTTTTTATATTTAACTCCAAGTGACGTAGTGAATATGTTAGGTCGGTAATGTGATTGCAAACAAAGTCCCACATTGACTATAGTGAATGATCATGCATAGGACAATTATCTCCACTGGTATGAGACCTTTTGGATGAAACAAAAAACAAAGCCGTGAAGGCTATGCCCAAAACGAACAAAAATTTCATATCAAAGTGGTCGATTTTGCAGAATTTCATAGAATGACAAATTAAATCGCATATTTAACATTGTCATATTTGAATTTCTAATCAATAAATTTAGATTAAAAGTCTAAATTAGTAAAATTTTAATTTTTATTTTTCCTGCAAACATCCAAACAAACAAATTTAATATAATTGATTTCAAATCATTATCGTTCCAAACAAGATAAAGAAATTAAAATCATTTTTTGAATTTCAAATTACGAAATTTAAAATAATTTCTTGAACATCACTCTAATTTATCGTTGTTTTATGTCATTCTTAGTTGGATGGTGCATTGGTCCCGACCTTCTATCTCTATTTTCGGCCAATTATTTCGACTTAGAACACCTACGAACAATAGTCATGCAAAATTGTCATTAAAAAAAAATCCGAATGATAGAAAAATATATCTATTGCCATTATGATTGTGCAACTTTAATGTTCAAGTGCAACAACTTTTGTTATCTCAAAGTAGAAGAATAATACTTCTTTTATGTTGGGAATGGCGAACCAAGATGCATAAGTCTTACCATGACACAACGACTATGTTTTTTTATCTCCTTTGTTTTCAAATCTATTTTCTATTATTACAACCTTTTAAAGGAGTATAAACCAATAATATTTACGATCAAAAGTTCCATTAAAAATTTGACAATTTTTTTTAATARAAATTTTAAAAAATCTCATTTTCGGTAATTTTCACTTGATATTGAACTAAAGGTGAAATTCTTAATTTTGTTGATTTTGATTCACAGTCCACATATTATCCAAACAAGTGTACTCTCTTGGCCACATCATGTAAGTTATTATTTGTGGTCCAACCAACATTCAACATCAACCTTTAATTAATGATTTTCTTAATAGAAACTTACTAGATCTAAAATTCAAATTAAAAAAAGGCAAAGTTTAAAAATATACAATATAACCGAAACTCAAATGTTCCTTTTTTACATGTTATTTTATTATTTAACATAAATATGTAGTTTTCTTTTATATAAATATATAAAGGAAATAGTAGTTTAATTAAAAAGAAACATCATATAGACATAAATCACTCGGCCATTTGTAGCACCAAACTCCCCAACTTTTTATTTTGCTCTCCATGTGATCTCATGGGTTACCCCATTTTATATTATTGTCGTGTCTAGAGTTAATGATAAGTGTCAAGTGATGATTTTTGCTACTTCTTCCATGAATAGATAAACTTCCGTAAAATCTTTCTCCTCAATGTTCAGGATTCAAATGACTTCAAGACTATTGGTGGTCAAAATCAGACTTGACACGTGTCATCCCCTACTCAGTTTGGAGTTGTCAGGAGGTAGAAAACAGGTCATCCTCATCCACCGACCTGAACCATGCCGAACTGAGATCATGAAAAGTTGTACACGCTAATCTGAGGAATCCGACCACCGACAGTACCAACAGTCTTGTCTCCCCCACCTGTCTATAAAATGGGCACTACACCCAAGTCTCAGGTACTACAGTTCGAGCTTGTAACTAACTTGGACGTCAGAGTGTTTGTTCCCTGTGCAGTTTCACTTGCGAGCACCTCATGTGCTCGTCCTCGTTAACAACCGACCAGTGAACTCGGTGGAAAACAGCATCAACAAAGACAATCGGATTCCACACATCGCCATGACTTGTAGAACTTTAATTTGGCCATTTCTTCTCGTGAATTTTGTTTTTCTTGTTCTTGCAAAACATTCCATCTCTCCACGTGGTTGGTTTGTACCAAGTTAGGAATAGTGTGTTTAGACTTTAGAGAATACTGTGGGAATTGAATAGAGCCCATAGAAACATCCACCACACGATCTCTCATCTTCATCTCACAGTTGGCGCATAGAGGGAGAGTTTGTTGAGAAATCCGGGCGTTGATGACCAGTTTCTGGCCCATAGAGAAGGCCCGGCGCCGCGGCGCTGCCCGTGGCCCCCACCATATCCCTCTCACTCTCTTCTGTTTCACTTCACTCCAAATCAACCCTAAGGTTGGACAACATCCACTTGAATTCTACCTCCTCTTTTCCTTCTAGAACCTTTTCCACTTTTCTCAACCTTTTTTAATATATTACTTTCATCTGTGTATTTTCAGAAGGTTTATTTTCGCTTCTGAACTTTTAGATATTGTTCATTTTAGTCATTGTACATTCAAAACATCGTTCTTAAAAATGACCGTTTTGATCCATTCATTTTATTTTTTGTCTCTTTCTTTTTCTACTGTGCACAATTTTAACATGACATTATACCTTTTTTTTTTTTAATATACCAAAGATTTCATACAAAAGGGTTTCGATTGTTTCAAATTTTGGAAAATAGAGGGACCTTGCTGTCCTCAGCACCTTTGGCGAGTGTGAGAGAGAAATGCAAAAATAGAAATTTATTTTTTTTAAATAATAATGAGTTGTCAATATTTAATGTTGAGAAGTACAAGATCCCTTTTTATTATCCTGAGAAGTAATTTTCTTAAAATTTTGTAAATAGAGATCAAAACCGTTGCTTTTTAAAAGTAAAAAACACTAAAATGAAAGTACAATAACTAAAATGAACCAAAGTTGAAAGTGTGAAACATTTTAAAAGTATAAAAATTAAAATGAAACGAAAGTAGCATTTCATAGTTACAAAATGTTTCTTTAATCACTAAATTCTTTAGATTTGTTTCTAATAAGTCACAAAAATAAAAAAGTATTGTTCTTTTAATTTTGTATCGAATAAATTACTATTTTCTTTTACCATTTCATGGGTGCGTCTAACCAATGATTGGTTTTCTTCTTTGGTTCTTTTTAACAATTTAATGTTTCATTACTATAAATTTTTAGAAGTAGATGTACAGTAACCTTTATTTCCAAAAATGAATTATTATAAAATAGACCTATAACCATCACCAAATTATTTTATATCATTAATCTCCTGTCCTTGCAATGTTTACTGGCCACAAATAATAAACCAATTATTTTCATTATCATGGTGATCTCTGATATTTTTTCTTCTTTTTTTAACATGTTCGGGAGTGGATTCGAACTCGCAACCTCATAGTTTGAGGTATATGTCAATTACCACTAAGCTATGCTAACTTTGACATATACTTTGACATATACCTCGACACTTTGATGGTAGGGGCGCACAATACAAAATTGTACAACTTCTCTACCTTAAAACAAGTTAATTAATGGTCTTTCTTAAAATAATAATAATAATTAATGTTTTGGTTGGAAGGTTGGATGCTTTATATATAAAACGACAACAACTGTTGTATACCTTTGAAACCACTGTTTACAGAACTATAATAATAAAATTATATTTTTTTTTCTGGAAGCATAAGAAGAGACTAAAAAATCTGTAAAAGAACCGTTGCTAAAACATATCTGATATTTTCATCCATTTAGAGATGGTCAGTTCTTTTGTGGCGAGCGGGTTTCTTAGCTATTTTATGAAATTTTGTAGATCGAGAGATTTTAGAGGAGTTGAGAAATCTTGGGAAGATGTGTTTGCTCGATTGAATATATCGATGTTAAGGATCTCACATTGAAAACATAAGAGATGAATARCCAATTGTTTTTGAAGTAGAACTTCATGATATTGATATCAGATGTCAAAAGATATATTTTTTAATTATTCGTCACTGTTTAACCTTTGTTAGATTAGAGTTTGTTCTCTGCATTTAGTCTAGTCCCTAAATTTTTAGAGTTGTGACTTAGTGGTGTATTCAATGTTATGYCAATGGATCCGTGAACTTTAAAAAATATCTCGTGTCAACTTTTATTTCTATATGCTAACTTAGATCATTGTCCTGTTAAACAATTATTTAAAATCAAGGAACTTACTCAACACAAAATCGCGAAATTGAAGACCTATTAGATACAAATTTGAGTATTYATCGACTAAACTTACAATTTAATAGTTATATTTTTACATATATTTCATGGAATATACCATAAACAAAAATATCACTTTCCCCTCTTAGATCATCTAGCTGACTCATGAGTAGATAGCGAGGAGTCTGGGGGACCATAAAAGGAAAATTTTCAAGTTACCACACTAGTGTCGTATAACGTTAAAAAGAAACTTATAAAGATAAAATTATAACGTGAATAAAAAGAGTACGATACTTCTATAGTACKGAAATTTTTCCTCGATAGGAGATAACCRTCAAGGTACGAAGGATAAGGTCACAAATCAGCCAAAGTTGGATCATCTATCTGAACAGTGGCTGATGGAGAGTTCACAATCAGCATGTTGAGTGGATGGCCTCGTGAAAATGACCTTCAATAATGGCACACATCAAACTTCTACTGCCACCCACTTGCAATTGGCCCCCCTTTTGCCTAACTTATCTTCCATTGCACCATCACTCACACTCAGTGGTTACCTCATCATTGTCTCACTCACAACTATGTTAATGGAGGTCATTTAAAGAGAAATTGCAACATTCTTAGACCTAAAAAGGAGTTCAAATATGGCTTTGGAGGAGAAACCAAGCAAAGTATTGGTTAACAACCTYGTCTAAATTTAAAAGAAACAAAAAACACTTTTCAAAATTTTCCTTAATACTTTCAAGACCTTTCATAAAGGTTTCAAAAATGCCATTTCTAAGCGAACATCTCAAATGAAAAATTCAAAAATGCCATTTCTAAGCAAACATCTCAAATGAAAAATTGACGTAGCATGGCAAAAATTCAGTAGACAATGGAAGAAGAAGACTTACAAAATTTGGTAGACAATCAAAGCTGATGTTTGGAGGGTAGTATTGGATGAGGATATTTTTGAAACAAGTGGCAAAGTACAAGGGTATTTTTGTAATTTAGCCGATAAACAAATAAATAACCAAAAACTGTTATCCATCAGGGTCTTGAACATTTCCATCTCTGCTTAAAATAACATTCAAGTCACTAAAGTATCTGCCCATGTAATTAAGATCAAGTAATCATGGATAGATTGTTCTAAAGGTCAGTATGGTATGGTAAACTCATATATTCAAGAAACTCTATTTGCCATATCTGCCATATATATACATTCAGTACTAATTTGCTAGTGATTTACATTCCCTGTGGAACAACTTCCMAATTTGCAGACTGAGAAATTTGGGTTTCACAGAGGAAGTTGAAAGTTCTATAGAGATCAGTAGGCTAAGTGTATAAAAGAGGGCTAAATTATTGAATCTAGCTAGGTATATATAACTATATCAGTGCTATGTGCAGGATGTTTGGAAGTTTTAGAGCAGGGGAAAAACCAAATCATATGTTCTTTTGCCTGCGCATTCGAGCTCCCCATGACATGTTTTCTCTTGAATCCTTGTACATGCTTCTTCTCTTCAATTCTGACAGCTGATCCTCCCAACGGTTCTTCCACCCACTTTTCTCTTCCATGTCCTGAGAAGTTCGAGGAAAGAAACAAGTACAGGATTACAAATAGGAAATTGTGATGCAGAAACTAGAAGGATTAATATCTGTCAGTGTGCAGCAGTCGTGATTTGGTACTATCTGTTTTCGTGCACTTGAGTCATTTGAACCCGGATTGGGTTTCATTTTTAGTAAGGAATGTGTGAAATAAACAAGGTGAAAACCATGAAATGTCATTGAAAATATGATTTTCTTGTATGATTTTGTCATTTTCAAATTATTGTAGAAGAAGGCTACAATTTTTAACAAGGGAGATAGAAGAAAGGATCAGAAATTGGTATCTGTACATGGACAGTATACCTTTGTAATTTGTAAATTTTGGTTCAACAAAGAGTTAAAAAAAAAACACTCATCATTGTGTTCCAAGAATATGTTCTTCATCTAATTGCCGTACATAAAATTGCGGAATCAAAGAAAAGTAGATTGGGTTTCTATAAATGGATGAAAAAATCAAATCAAAGGATTTTTACAGTTCAATCCCAACGCCAATTCATGTAGAAGCATGAAAATAAAGCTAAAGTTCAAAAAGTGRAAATCGCGATCGAGTGCTAGGAGTAGTCCAAATTGGATGAACGAATTGGTCAAACAAATTAGACATAAAATCCATAATTACTAGCAAGGACACAGAATCAGAAGCCCACAGGTCAATAATCAATTCAATAAAACGAAAAAAATTGCAATAAAATAAGGGCGGGAAGAGATCCTAATTAATTCAGCCCCAATTTTCGACCGAAACAGAACGCCTAAAAAACATACCTCACAGTTGTCGTGGCGTCTTCGAGCAGAGAAAGCGAGGTGAAGACCTCTGGCCATGTCTCTATCATACAGCGCTCTCGTTCCAGGATCGGACAACGTCTCGTACGCCTCCTGAACCTTGATGAACTTCCTGGTATATTCCTCGATCCGGTCCGGCGGCGAGACGTCCGGATGATACTTCCGAGCCATCTGCTTATACGCCTGCTTAATCTCCACCAGCGACCCCGACTCCGGCACTCCCAAGAGCTCGTAGAAGCTCAGCTCGACGGCCTCCGACACCAGCACCTCGTTGACGACGGCCTTAGCTCTGACAGACGCCGAGGGATGCCGGACCGATTTGGGAAACGAAACCTGCGAATTTCCCTCCRGCGGAGAGGCTCTTCTCGGAGAGAAGATCGGAGGCATCGCCGGCAGATAGCAACGTGAATCGGTGCCGGATAAAGCCAATCCGTAGCAACGCATCTCTCTCTCTCTGATTTCTCCTTYCGATTTTGAATCGGCCCTACGCCGCGCCGCTCTGTGTTCTTGGTTTCAACGACGGAGAAATTTTTCTCTCTCTCGCTCTCTTGGCGGTGTTCTTGAGTGCAGAGGAAATTTTTATGATTCCCAAAAATTTTTTACGATTTCTTTTCTTCTCGGAATTGGCTTCGGTTTAAATAAGCTCGAAAAGGGAATCTTCTTCGTTAAGTTAAATAAATTTTTTTTTTCCTTTCTTTTTTATATTTTTGAAAAAATAAATTGTAATCTATTTACTTTGGGAGTTGGGTAATTGAATACGAGTACCTATTTCAGATACCAAAGGATATTTCGAGAGAAATTTCGCTTCAATATATATTTTACAAAATTGTCACATATTTTTATTTTATTATTTTTTCTTTTACATTTGATTTTCATTTGAATTAGGATGCTGTCAAAAGAAATATATATATATATATATATATATATAGGATTAATTTATTTCATAAAATTTTATTTTATGCTATTTAAAACCAATATTACCTCAAAAAAACAAACATAAAAATATCACATTTTTTATTTATTTTATATTATATTATATTTGAGTTTGATTTGAATTGTGATTTTTAAAAATATACCGAATTAATTATTTTATGAAATTTTATTTTAACAAATATATTTATTTTATGCTATTTACATAACTGAACTCTAGATAAATTCAAACTATAAAGGGTCATTTTTTAATAGTATAATATTCTTAAAAGAAAAAAAAACAAGTTTTAGTTCGAATTCAATTGTGAAAGAGAATTTGAAAAAATTGGATCAAAATATCGCCGGGCTTGGAGCCATACCTTTATTTGAATGATAACATTTAAAAAATCATTCATTTACGATGTTCAATAATAAATTATCAATTTAAAATACAAGTTTTTAGATGTTGTAGAATTAGTTGAAATGTGTATAAACCGACTTAGAGAGCCTGTCTTTTAGTTTCAAAATTTTGGATCTTACTTTATTCTAATTTCTTCCAATCTTAAGTGACTTGTATATAAAATAAATTTGCATGAGTTGACATGGTGTGACTACATAATCGAGTCGATTAACATGTAATCTCGTTAACCGTCCATTAATAATATTAGCAATAGGATGTAAATAAACTATAATCCGTAATTATTTTTTATTTGAGTTGAATAATTTAATCAATGGTTTGAACTAATGTTAACTCTGGTCAAGTTTATTAACAATTTACAAAGGACAAACACACTCCTAATTGAAAAAACCATGGAAGAAAAGACCTAGCCTATAAAACAGACGAACACACCGAGAAAGCGAACTTAGCCAAAGTATCAACCTACACGTTCAAACTCCACTTAATATGAGTAAATCGCACACCCTCAAAATTCCTGCTCAACTTCAAAATATCTCTCAGCCAAATGTTCAGTTCATTTCTAATTTCCACTCCTTCTGCCTCCAAACAATCAAACGACACCACCAGAGTTATGACATTCATCTTTGAAGTCAGAAGGAGAGCCACGTTGATTGCACACAGCTACGCTTGAAGGGGAGATAACCCATTATAAAAATTTAATGATTGTTGATCTAAAGTAATAATTGTTTTCTTATTATTTTATTTTTTTTTAAGAGGAATGGTAATAATGTTTTATTAATGAGCTATGCAAAGATTAAAATATATTTTACGTTATCTTTACAGTTGTATTTCATTTTCCCAGTTGAGTTGTCATTAGGGCCACAAGTATAAATAACATACACTAAATCTATTAAATGTTGGATCGTTAATAGTTATAGATATAAATATAGCAATTAATCAATTATTGAATAATATCAGCAAAAATAGCAAAATGACAACAAAGCCCACATTCCATATTTGAGTGAATGTTTAAAAATGAATATCAATTTAAAGATAGATATCAAATATATAAAATAGAACAAAATCCATTACACAAAATATGAAAATTTATTTATTTATTATTATTATTATCATCATTCTAGAAAACTAGTAAAAGTTAGTATAATATGTGTGATTGACATGTGTTTTTTCTTTAATAAATACAATTAATTTTTAAGGGCTTTTTTGATATAATAATAAATAATGTAAGCCAAAAAATGGAATCCACCCCTAGGCTTCACAAGCCACCAGATTTGGAGAGGGAAAAACAATGGTCTCGTTTCACTAGTCCCATGGGTTTCCAAAATATTTTTAAGGAAAAAAAAATACAAATTCAATTCCTATAATTTGGATTTAATTTCAATTCATCGGTAAATTAAAAATTTTTAATTTAATCTTTATAATTTGAGATTAGTTTCGATTTCGTTTTAAAGGTCTAAAAATTTCACTAATTGAACTATGATATGGATGACTACGACACTAAATTAAAAAAAATATAAACTCGATATCATGAAAATAGAAAACATTTATATGTCACATATTCAGTACACTAACAACATAGATAACTTATAATATTTGAAATTATAGTGACCAAATTGAAATCAAGTTCAGATCATGAAAATTTTAAAATTATAAGGATTAAATTGAAAATTAAAACATAATAAAATTTATTAATTAACCGAGAAAAAATGTGAATAATATCCAGTGTCACAGTCACTCTAATTCGAAAATTAGATAATACTGCTATTAAAATCCATGAGTATTTAGGTTTAATGGTAATAATTTCATAAGTTTGAACTTTTAAGGTATAATGACAAGTATTTTATAGTTAGGTAACTAGCATCAGCGATTTATTATTATTGTGGGAGTTTGCCAAATGTCTATAAGCATGCATATTCATGTCATATAATAATAATAATTATTATTATTATAATCTTTATCATTTGGTATAGTTGAGATAACTAAGACATTTATTTTCAATAAAAAGTCGTGAAGTCGATTCAATAAGTTTCACAAATAATTTTTATTCACATATCAATTTTAAGATCTTAAATGTTTTCAAAATATTTTAAAATAATTATTGTGGTAGCTTTTACGTTAGCTACAATAAATGAAAAGATAAAAGTGACATATTTGTGATCAATATTACATTGTCTTTTTATGCCTATGTGATACTAATTAACCAAACATCATAATCTGATGTGATATATGACGTTTTTTTTTTCTCAATAAGATTGACTGTTATTCGAGGAATTATACGACAAATTTTGCTCTTTAAATATGGACAGGTAAGATTGTTTATGAGGTTAGAAGTTACAATAAAATGAAAGTGAAAGATATGAATGGAGAAGATAAGAAACTTCATTCAACATTGTTCACTCGACTTTATACATAAAACAAAAAAAATTGATAGGAATGTAACAAATAAAAATAGTCACAATCAATCAAACCAATGTCGTGTAGATGGACATGTATATACGAAGCCTTCCGCATATAATAATAATACATATCTTACGAGAGTTTAAACGACAGTATAGCCACAAAATTATTACGTTATAAACAATAATTCAAACTCAGTTGAACTAAAAAAACCCACTGTCAAATAACAATGAGGAGAATAATCACAACTTGTGTTTGGTTATAAGATCACTCATGTTTAACCAAGAATATTTAGAAAATGATGAAAAATGTAACTAACTGAATGTATTAATTTTATCATTCACTCAAGTTTTAAAGTTTAATTAAAATTAAAATTGAAACATTGAGCTTAAAAGCAAGTATGAGACAGTTTTTAGATGGCTGAAAAATACTGATGCCGTCTCCGTCCGCTTAGGTGAGGTGAGGCGGGAAATCTTCGTTTAAATTCTTGGCGAGGTGGGATGTAATTTTCCTCCCGTCGACGCCCAGTGTAATGAAATAAAAAAAGAGAGGGGAAAAAATTTCTATCCCGACGAATTCCCCATTCCCAGGAAAGTATGGAAGCATTGTCATGGAAGAAGAAATTTAGTTTTTCTGCATGTTATTGAAAAAGTAGTTGCAGTTTTTGGTAATGCTTCCAAGATATATAGACGTGACTTCATCTTTCTTGCGAGAGTATTTCTGTTTTATTGTGTGTTATGCGTATACTATCCCCTTCTCTACCGGTTCTGGATTAAGAATAATATTCAAATCAAATGTACTTGGTAAGATGAATGTCTGTGATCGATCAGACTCAGACTAGAGATCTGTGCTCATCGATCAATTATTGGGGTTGGCGATGGCCGATGGGATCGGCGTGGGGTCGTTGTTGGGGGGCCGCCGCCGGGGGGATTGGTTGCCATTGCCATTGCCGCCGCCGCCAGGATTGTTGACCAATGGATTCCCGGCAGCACTTTGCAGCCGCTGCGGAAGGCAAAAATAGATCAAGGATTTGTTCGTGATCACCTTCTTTTCTTTATGTTCAAGGAGGGCAAACTTATAATTTTTTAACCTAAAAAATAAAAAATCAAACCTAAGACTTAATTTGGTTTTTGACAAAATATTAGAAAGGCAGAAATCATTTCTTCTTTTGTAAAATTATATTCAATGTTCCTCGTCTTGATTGTTGTTTTTACGATCTAGACACCTTGTCATTCTCTTTCTTTTATCAAACCGTCCTATTCCAACCGCCACACAGCATCCTTCACTAGTGACTACATCATTCCATAATTTGTTCATCGTGGATCATGCATCACTCATTTGTGGGTGTTACACTACAGATCTTGCTGTGGGGTTTTGCGCCGCCATGGGGTGGAGGTAGCTACAGATTTGGTCGGATTTGAGTGTGTGTTTCACCCCATGAGTGTTGTGCCACCGTGGAGGTAGCCACATATTTCGTGAGTTCGTGGGTGTTGTGTCGATGCTCGCTTTCGAAGGAATGTGGCGGCAAGTTTTGGTGGGAGAGAAATAGAGAAACTAGACTTTCATAGAATAAAGGGGAGAAAGGGAGAAGGAGATGTGATTTTTTAGATAGAGATTTAAAATTTAAAATTTATAAATTAAGCATTTTTTCATATTTAAAATTTTTTTAATTGTTTATTAAATATATATTTAAGTGGGTAAATTTGTAAAATTTTGGAGGGAATTCAGTAGTCAAAAGCACCCTATACTCCTCGTACAGGGAGTTTGCAATCACAAACAATATACTGATTCAAATACTTAGCAATATTTGCGATCATCATCCATTTTTAATGATCACAGATATTTTGTCCCTAAACAATTTCATTTTTTTTTTTTATTTTTCGCTACCCTTGACCTATTTTAGGACAAAGGTTTAAAATATTGAATCTTCTAGTAAAATACTTATTCCTTCTAATATAGGATTTATTGGGCCGAAGTCGGAAGCCCGGCCCAAATCCAAGTCCAAACTCCAACCCAGGAAAAATCCTAGAGAGAGCAAAATTTCAAGAACAAATTCTCACCGCCTCTGCTTCTAAAACCTCTCGACGGCCGAGGGGGCGCTGCCGCGCGAAGAAGAACCAGAAGCCGAAGAAACACGTTCCTCTGTTGCACTACTGAATTCAAGTTTTTTCCGATCTGAAGTTCTTCAAGTTTCGATAAGCTCGAAGATTCTGATCTTCTTCCATGGCGACGCCTTCTCACGCCCAAGCTGTCAAGTCCCTCAACAAGTCCGCCGGTCGCCGGCGTTTTGTCGTAAGCATTCTCTCCGCCGCATATTTCCAAGACTCTGTGTTAATAATTTGTTGGTGGTGCTTAGTCTGGCTGTTGCTGCCACTGCCGCCATGGAACCAGTACAATTGAGCTGACTTTGAGCTGGATTGTGCTTGAACTGTTGAATGTTTTTAATGTCTTACGGATGCCTGGCCGAATGTAGATTGTTGAGTGTTTCCTGGGGGTTAATTATGCTGACTAGGCTTTTGTTTTTCTCTTACATTTTACAAATGGGCATGTTTGGGGTGGAGTGAAGAAGGAAGGAGGGGGTAATTGCACCCCTTAATTCGTCTTAGATTAAGATTTTGAAGTTATATAGAAAATTGAAGATTTCGAAGTTATATCTTTAGTTTGTCCCGGAAGATTAAGATACAAAGTTAGAACGTAATCTTTTGGTCCTCCATATGATAGTTCTTGGCTTGCTCTGTGTATGTTTGGCTAACATATGAAGCAGAAGTTACGTGATTATGTCTTCTTTCTGCTTGTATGAGGATCCTGGTTACTAAATATTGCTTCCGAGGTTTAGTTAAACTGTTTCTCTGAGAAAAAGCTAGTTGTTTGTTGTTATTTAACTTTTCTTTTTCCAGTGATTCTCTGTTCCTCTAAAGAGTAGATGATAATTATTTTTGTTGACTTTTTATATATCATGGTTTTTTTTTTCTGCTCTACAGTTCCAGACATTTTCCCAGAGAGTACAAGATATTGACATTGATGTGTACAGAAGCCTCGATAAAGTAAAGTCTGAGCCATCTGAGGGATCCTGCTTTTTTCGGGACTGCCTCATTGAATGGAGGGTATGCCCATGTTAAATTCTGCTCCCTTTTAGTCACTAATTTTTGTGATATATATGTCCAATCTGGTTTAGTGTACTTAGTTTGCTCGGTTGTCATTTCATTACTGCCTGCCACCGTTGTTTGATAAAGTAGCTATGGCCTATGATCAATTTTTTAGTACTGGAATTGAGGTAGTTTGCAAAAGCATCCCATTTTTCTCTCCCAAATAAAGAAATAACGATATCAACTACTTGCATTTAAATGAGCACAAGGTTACCCAGTAGAGTTATTAATGTGAGCAGCAAAGGTAACCTTAAATTGCTATCTTCTCTTTCCTCTGAGCTAGTTTGTTGAAAAGGAATAGGATAAACCTTAAGAAGGTGAGGAGAGATTAGAAAGCAAAAATATCATATGAATGGCCTATGCAGTGTTGTTCATGGTATCCTTCAACAAAAGCACCTGGAGGCTGGATGAATCTGACTTTTGATGTTAATGCTCCGTAATGTTGGTGTTTCATGTTACATTTTTGTCAGGGACTCAATTTATCCAAGGAATTTGTTTTGCATGATCATTTAGCCTTCTCGTCTGCTAGAATTTTTATCATTAATATGTTATCAATATCTTTACTAATTTATTGCATTAATGCAGGAATTAAATACTGCAGAGGATTTTATTTCTTGTTATGAGGAAATCATTCCAGTAGTACAAACATTACCTCTAGTGATACTGCACAAGGAGTCCATATTCTCAAACCTTATTTCCAGAGTACAGATGAAAGCAAGGCTCTCTCTTGAGCCTATATTGAGGTATGCCAAGCTTATTTGGCAATCATCCTTGTGTTGGATATTGTGCCTTAGTTTTCACTTTTCAGTTTATTCTTATTTCTTATTTTACAGTTTCTGCGTGTGTTCTATACCCATGCAGATGATGACTTACATGTTCAGTGTTATTGTTCAATCTCCATACCATATCATTTGTTAATATAACTGTACACGTGATTGTAACTTTTAGTTGGAATGAAGCACCCATCCTCAACATAGTATTTTAAAACCCTTGGAAATTCAAATAATCTTCTAAAAATATTAAAAACTATAAGCAGACTTTTATGTCTTTAATTATAGGCCTTGCAGGTCAAGTGTTTTATGGGGAAGTGACGTGTGTAGGTTCTTCTCATGGCAACATCAATCACCTCCAACGTACTAAAAAACTTGACAAGATCCTATCCAACTTTACCACCATCCAATTCACTTAAAATAAAAGCCACCCATTGCATCTCGTGGTTTAGTCACTCTAAAAACCAAGATTCACTTTCTTACCCTTATCAACTGTGCTACGTGGTTTGTTGGCTTTCCCGTCCCTTTGTTCTTGCTAAGTCACTTTTGTAATGAGAGACAGATTCTAAGAGGTTTTTCTATAGGCTCAAATGCCATAGAAGTAACCCATCTCCAGTATGCTGACGATGTCTTAATCTTCAGCCCCTTATCACAGAAGAATATGGAAAAATGGTGGGGAGTCATCCAAATTTTCCTTCATCCACCATTTTTCCTTCACATGTCGGGCCTTTCGTTAAATATAGCAAAATCGGCAGTGATTGGGGTGAATTGCAGCAAATCAGAAGTTAACCAATGGGCAAACACCCTTGGTTGCAAAACAGAATCGTTTCCCTTTACTTATTTGGGTTTTCCTCTTGGAGGTAATCATAGGCATTACAGCTTCTGGGAATCAGTGGTGGAAAAAATGCACAAAAGATTGGAAAATGGAACTCTATGATCTTGTCAAAAGGGGGACGCCTTACTCTTACACAAGCAGTCCTGAATAGTATCCCCACATATTTTTTTTCGATTCTGATAGCACCAATATCTGTGATTGAAGCTATGGAAAAACTTATGTGGGACTTTATTTGGAATGGAGGTCATTATAGACCGATTGGGAATCTTGTAAAATGGTCTTGGACAGCGTTACCTTCACAAAGGGGAGGTTTGGGAGTCGGTTCTTTAGCTCACAAGAACAAAGCCCTTTTAATGAAATGGTTATGGCGGTTTGCAAACGAAAAAAATAGTTTTTGGAGAAAGGTTATCGCTGCTATTTACGGGGAAGAGCCTCTTGGATGGTGGTCCAAGTCTTCAAATAACTCTTCAATAGGCCGTCCTTGGATTGATGTACAAAAAGTTTCCCCAGATTTTGGCAGATTCATCTCTTTCAAAGTGAATTCGGGGGCGGCGGTAAGATTTTGGGAAGACACTTGGATTGACTCTTGTCCATTGTCTGTCTTTTTCCCTGACTTATATGCTATTTCAAATAAGAAAGAGTTCACTATAGCAAACTGCTGGAATACAGAATCCTTGACTTGGGATTTAGGGTTGAGAAGGAATCTGTTTGAAAGAGAGCTTGACAGATGGGCGGTTTTCATTGGAAAACTTGAAGGCATGGAGGTAGGCCATAGAAATGATTCTTTATGCTGGACTGCAGACAGAAAAGGGGATTTCACGGTGAAGTCGGCTTTTGAGGTCCTTACCACCCCCTCCCCGAAACTAAAGGCAGCCACAACTTCTTTTATCTGGAATTTCAAGATCCCTAAAAAAGTGAAGGTGTTCCTTTGGACTCTTTATTACAGAGGAACGAACACAGCAGAAAAAGTCCAAAGGAAACTTCCTCATTGGAATCTCTCTCCTTCAGTTTGCAGCATGTGCTTTAGAAGTGTGGAAACAGTGGACCATCTTTTTATACACGGTACTTTTGCAACAGCGGCTTGGAATTTTTTGGCTTCTCACCTAAATTTGGCTCTCTGCTTCCCTAAGAAGATAGATGACTTCATTGAGGAAGGTTTTGGTGGTTTGTTGCTCAAAGGAAAATCTTACATTCTATGGAATTGTGGTGCTAGAGCTCTCTTTTGGCTTCTTTGGAAGGAATGAAATTACAGACTGTTTGAAGAGAAATAGGTTTCTCTAGAGGTTTTTTGTGAGAATATTAAACACACTGCTTCTTGGTGGGCTTCGATCCATAAGAAGGTTTTTTGTAACTACGGTTTTCTTCTAACTCTACAGAGTTGGAATACTTTGTTTGTATAGGTTCTTTAGAGGGGGTCTCCTCGACCCTCTGCCTCTAGGTTGTTTGCCTTTTTTTTGGGCTCCACGGTTTGATGAATGAGCTCTCTTTGTTTATTATCAAAAAAAAAAAAAAATTCTTGCTAAGTCACAAGTATTATTCTTAATAGGATACGATCCCAATTCTCAATATTTGGCCTAGATTTGAGTTTGGGGTATATTAATGTGAAAAGAGCGGAAAAATCTCCTTCTATACATCTTTTTTCTTGTACTAGAACCCTCCCATGGCCTAGAACTAGCTTAGAGATGAGGTTCATATTCCTATAAGCATAAACATCCTTTTAAATTTTTAATGCAATTGATGTCCTCCACAAAGTAAAAGTTCTCCAATTTGTTTGTCAATGCCATTCTATCATTCATAAAAACAATATTCATAAGAGCTCCCCTCGAGGAGTAGCCTAGTTGACAGAGGCTTGGTGTCTCTTGGTCATACTGGCTTAGAGGTCTCAAGTTCGAAGCTTCTGGTGAGCTTAAATTCTTGATGTCTCCCGAGTCTGGGCCTTGGGGCGGGCGCGGGTGTCTAGGGGAGCAAAACTCTGACTCCAGTCATAAAAAAAGGAAAAAAAAAGAAAAAACAATATTCATATGAGCAATAGCTCCCAAGTGATTTATGGTACTTGGACCCATCCCTCGCTACAATCTTAAACACCTATCATATTGGCTACCTTCACTTCCTCCCACTTGCTCTACTCAATAAGCTACTCATACTAACAAATGCCTTGTCTAATTATTAATGTGTTAATGTGTCCCCAAGTACTCATACTAACAAATGCCTTATCTAATTATCGAGGAGGTGCGGTTGTCCCTTTCGTTTCGTGACTGGGGTCGTTTTTTGTGGCAGACTTGTTTTTTGGCTACTTTATGAGGTATTTGGCTGGATAGGAATAAGGGACTGTTTAGGGGGTGGAGAAGTCTGTAGACTATGTTTAGGATCTTATTAGATTTAATACTTCTTTGTGGGCTTGGTCTCTAAGGCTTTTTGTAATTATCAACTAGGTGTTATTCTTTTGGATTGGAGCCCTTTTCTTTAGGGCTGTTTTTTTGTAGGCCCTTCTCGTACTTCTTGTTTCTTGTTTCATTATTTTTTTCATTGAAAGCGTAGTTTCTTATTAAAAATTTTAACAAATTCTAACAACTACCCTAATGGCATTTCTCACCGGTAATCCTTCAAGAATCTCTCATTGTTCCACCCTTTTGTCCCCAAATGCCTCAAACATGATTTCATGGAACATAGCCTTTTTATGAATTTAAATGCCTTCAATCAGCCTTCAGTGCCTGTGGGCCACCAAAGATGGAGTGGAATCTAAAGATCTCGAGTATATGATCATAAATCTAGAAGGATAAGAGGCAAGGTTATTGCTAGTGATTAGAGGTGGGTTATGGTAGCAACAATTAAAAATATTGTTTTTGGCCTTGAAGTCACAAACCCACGAAAATAAAAAAAATCTGAAAAGAAGTCTCCCACCATTCTGACACTGACAGTGAAAAATATATGATGAAGATCCTCCACAGCCTTGAAATGTAAAGAACAGTAGCTCGAAGTTGATGCAATTAAAGTATTTTTACTTTTGTCTTAATTCACTGATACTGGCTAGCTCTATCTACCATTTTTCTGAGTTTTTTTTGAAACAAACAAAAACAGACCATTTGTCTGAGTTTTTCTTAAATTTTTCCTCATAATTTCAAATATTGATTCTTATGCTATTTACCTGTAAGGTATATTTTCAGTTATCTTTTATATGGATTTTGGAATGTAATTTTTGTTTTTCATTTCAGGTTGATTGCAGCTCTATCTAGAGATCTGTTGGAGGATTTTTTGCCGTTAGTTTCTTCCCCCTTAAATTGAATTTTATTGTTTCTACATTTATGCTTTATCATTTGTCTTTTTCTTCGGGGTTCCATAAGTTCGAATGGTATTTTTCTTTGTGTAAGAAACAATTTCATTGATGTATGAAATTACAAATCCCATGAAAGAGTATACAAAAGCCCATAGATGGGTTACATAAGGTACTTCCAATTATACAACAGGAAGTGTAGCTATAGTAATAAAAAGTAGGAGAGGTTTTACACCAAGAGATAGCTTTATACACTATAGCATCAAAAAAACGATTGTGTCTTGTCAATGAAGGTTCTTTGATTTCGTACACCCCAAGTAGTCCAAAGAAATGCTCGAATGAAATTTGTCCATAGCTGTTCCTTTTCATTCTTGAAGGGGTGTTCGTTTAGGGTGGCCTCAAGGAGAAGTTGGGGGTCATTAGGCAAAGCTGTGGACCAACCAAAAGTACTGAGAATATCCTTCCAAAAATCAGAAGCAAAGGTGCAGGCGGTAAAGAGATGTTGTTGGGATTCCAAGCTGTTCTTGCAAATGATGCACCACTGTGGAGAAATAGCCATGTAGGGGAGTCTTCTTTGTAACTTATCATTGGTATTAATGGCACGGTGACTAAGCTCCCAAAGAAAGAAGTTCACGTTTTTGGGCACTTGTCCTTCCAGATAGTGTTGTAGAGGCTGTTATGGGGCACTTTGTTGCTGTGTGTGAGGTCCTTTGTGAGGGAGCTGGTGGAAAAAGAATAGATAATAGAGGCAGAGTTCGAATGGTAATAGGGAGCTGGTGTGAGGGAGTTCGAATGGTATTTTTTTATGTCATTATTTTATTTTTCTTTTATGTTCTTCCTGTGCCAATTTCTTTCTCGTTTTTTTTAAAGATATTATAGAATATTTAACTGGATTGTTAATTCACAACCATATTTATTACCATCTTCAACAGTATTTACAATATATGATATTAAGGGTTGTGAATTTTGTAACAATGCTACTTGTTATTTCTTCTACTTATTATTTTCTTTTTGCTACCAATCATTATGTAACAGATTCTTGCCTCGATTAACTGATGCATTAATGTCCCTCCTAGAAGGTGGTGCAGCTAGGGAGCCCGAAATTATTGAGCAGGTTATCTAATAATATATGTCATCAGTTTTTACATATCAAATTATCGATACCATAATTGAGTTCTAAGATAATTTGATACTTACTCTAAGGTGGGATTATATTTTTTGCAGATTTTTACATCTTGGTCGTATATAATGATGCACTTGCAAAAATACCTTACACGAAATCTTGTCCATTTGCTCAAGTAAGTCTACCTCTTTGGCTTCTTATTATCATGTTGCTATGAAGAAAAGAAATGTATCTGTATGCTGATGCATCAATACCAACCATATATTGAAACTAGACATATATAAGAAATACAAGTTTAAGTAAAAGAATTTTTGAAGTCAATCTCTTTTGTAAGCTTTGATATTAGTTTCAATTAGATAAATATTACAAAAAAGGCCTAATATGTTTGGCCATTGGTCTATAAGGTTTTGAAAGCCTTTCAACTAGAAGAGAGCCCATTTCTCAGAAGGGGAGCCTTAATATGCTTCAATAGAGGCAAATTTTACACGAGGAGTATAGAATAGATAATAGAGGCAGAGTTGATAGAAAATCTTGAGCTTGGTAGTATCATTAGCGAAAGAAAGAGTAAGTATAAGGTGAAAAAACAGCCACTAATACTCTTATGTTTATTCGATTTAGTCATTTTACTCCAATGCTCTTTGAGGATTAACTGAGAGCAAAACTCTTTGATATATTCATGTTATTCTCCATCTCCTGATTATTTGTTGTAACCAGTTCAATGTATGTGGGCGCTCATGCATGTTTATTTGCTATTTTAAGGATTACTGTGTCATTAAGACATTACTGCAAAGATTACATTCAAGATTTCATGGCCGAGGCGACATCATTCTTGCTAAGGAATGCACCAGTTGATCAACTAAAAAATGGTAGGACTTTCTAATATCAATACTTTTTAGATGTTCGTATTTTATGGGACTTTCTATTTATTTAGTATTTTATTGGCTAAATCATACGGTCTCTGTGCCTCCCAGAGGTTGCGGTTTGAATCTTCGGGGTGAGCTTATTAAGGAAAACCCTTGACGTCTTCAAAGTTTGGGCCTTGGGGTGGGCGCAGACTTGATAAATTTAAAAGAATCTCAACTTCATTTGTTTTGTATTTATTTAACGACATAATTATGGAATCTAATATTATGGTATGATTTCTTATAATGTTGTCATCTTCCTCAATGTTTGGTACATCTCTTGACTTTAGAGGGTGTAAATTTATAGGCAATTATTGGAACTTGGAAGAGCCCCAACATCTATTGTCTCTTTTGATTGTAACTTCCTTATCAAAATCGTTTACCTTCACCCAATTGATGCAGGACTTAAACAGATAATATTGGAAGTTGTTAAGAAACCTTTAGCTACAAGAAAATATGGTGCTAGTGCTCTGCTATTTTACACTATGAGAGGGACCTTATCTAGGTTTCATTCAAGAGCAGAGCTGGTGTTTCGCTTCCTGATCAGTGGTCCAACGTTTGACATTGGCCTCGAGTCCAGCCAAGGTGAATTTATTTCTATGAAATATTCTTGTTCCATAAATTGCTAATTTTTTGTGAATTATTTAATCTATCTATGTATGTTTTATTTAAACGTCGTTGCGTGGGGTGGCACTCTGACAGCCTCCTTTAAAGTACTGGCTTAATGGCATCCAAATATCTCCTATTGAAATGTCATTTAATCTATGTCTGGATGTCTTCATTTTTTGTTCCTTGTAAACAAAGAAAAATATTATCTCTATATTTTATATTTTAAATGAGGATCATTTCATCGAAGAGAAAAAAATCAACTCCCATCCCTGTTCCATTTTTAAATACTGTTGGGTAATTTAATGTGTCAATGATAATCTGTACTTTGATTACTGAGCCTATCTTTCTCTCTCCCCTGCACTTACTGTATTCTCTTTTCCTCTTGTTGTTTCTGTCTGTATCGCTATGCTAGGTTCAGACGCCATTTTAGAAGTGATCAAGTGTGTGTGTGAGAGATTATGTGAAGAAATGGATCCCAAGGAATTGGATATGATATGGAAATGCTTGTTTGAGGAAATAACAGATGCCGTTTCTAATGATTACGTGCTTCATTTAACTCACCTGTTAATGCTGCTTGCTTCAGCAGTTCAGAATGTTAATTGGAAAAAAAATTCTGGTTAGACATTCCACAAGTACTCCTCTATTCCTATTTTCAAGTGTTGGCTATGTTCATAAAATTCTATTATACTACTAAAGCTGCTGAGTTGTTATGTTTGACAGACTACAAACCGATGCTTGATCTTGTAGACAGACTTCTGATGAAGTTTATCACAACTCCAAGCCTAACAATGGAGGATGATTTATCCAAAATCATTGATACGATTTTGAAATTAATGCTGGTTATTCTGGATGGTCTCCAAAGTTCTGAGGACTCTTTATCCATTTCTGATTGTTCGTTGCATTGGACTCCTATATTTCAATTGAAGAACAGTAGGTATGGGCAACATGGCCTTCATAAGATGTGACACTTGGTGTATGTTGCCATTTATATTTTATAATTTTTAACAACATATTTGATGTCTTTGTTTTTAGTATATTGACTTTTATACGAGAAGTATTGCAGAAGGACACTGGTGTACTATGTGCATTCAGAACTAACATTTTAAGGTATATTTCATTTTTTGTTGATTTTCTACTGCATATTTTGCTGAGGAATCTAATAGGTCTGCTATTGCATTTCCAGAACAATGAATGAGTTGATAGAATCTTCACCTGAAGAAGTTATTTATCTTTTGCTTTCCCTCTGCGAGAGATTACCAACAGACGTGTTATGTGCATCCGAAGTAGAAGTTGCAAGGATTTATAATCTTTTCCTAAAGATACTCGGTCACTGGATAAAAGAGATCTCCGATTTCATGCAAGGCAGTTCGTCATCCACTGATATTAATGAATCTGAGTTGGCTATTTTTTGGGGTGTTATTCATTGTTATCCATATATTAAAAAATTTCAAGCCAATCCATCCTTACTAGTGGACTTGATTGATGAACTTGATCGTCTTTTTACAGTTGAAGGTAAAGTTTAAGCATCTAATCTCGAATTGGATTATTTCATCTTATTTCCTTTATGACATTGATATAGTTTTGATGGGTGTATAAAGTTACCATAATATGTACCTATTTTTCTTATAAAACAATGGGAGATTTGTTTCGTCTGGGGGTTTGCCATCTTAAGCCTGAGTTTGGTTAATATGGGGTTTAAGTGTGGAGGGTTTAGGATACGTAGTTCTGGATAATCGTGTTTGGGGTGCATGTGGGGGGGCTTGAATAGTGGGCTATTTAAGTATGTTGGTTTCTCCAATAGTGTGCTATTGTTCTAGCTTGTTGGTTTCTTCAATTAAACTTGAGTATGGCAACTCCTCCCTCCAATTCTAGGTTGGGTTCGACATGAGCCCAACCGACACCCGAAACACTGCCTATTGGGTTTGATTTTTAGTTTATATTTTTTGCACACGATTGGGGACATGTTCCCTTGAGCCTCCCTGGTGGAGTCTCAATTTGGGATCAAGAGAGATCATACATAAAATAGATATATAAAATATGGGTATACCTATGTTTATTACATCAGTTGAGGCTGCTTCTATTCTTGTTGTCATGTAAATGTGCTTGCTTTTTTTTTTTTCTCTTTTCTTTTCTTTTTCCTTCTTGTTTAGAGGTTCTTAACTACAGTTGGGGACATGATCTTTCAGGCAACATATTTGGTGTTCCAAAAAGAACGTGGGAAAGCTTAATTGGTGCAACTATAGGTTCTTACCTGAAGTTGCTCTCTAGTGAGAAGGATGGGCATGAAGAATCAAGCAGATTTGTATACCTTGCCAAAAGATATAGCTCATGTTCACAAGTGTTGTTAGCTGTAGCTGATTATTTGGATTTTGTTCATGGGTAGGTCGATCAATTTGTATTCTAGACCTTTTTTTTTTCCTTTCTATTTTCTTATCATCATTTCATCTCTAGTTTTGGTTGTTGAAAGCATGTAGCCTTTCTAACCAACTATGTCAACTGTAGGCCAGCACTGGAATTTGACATTAGCAGAAGAATTTATCCCGAAGAGCTTCAAGCAGATAAGCTTGAGGATGCTGTACTAGTGTTAGCAGATAATTTGCGTCACTCAGATAAGGGGATTCGTATATCTACTCTAAGAATATTGTGTCACCATGAGCCTTTGCGGTCTGCTATCATTACAAAGGACCCTTCAAGTGATAATGAGATGGAAATTGAAAACTCAGAATCACCTTCTGGTGATTTGCTGGGTAGTGAGGTAAGTTTTTCCATGTTCCATTATGTTCCTTGACTTTGTGCTTTACAGTTATGGATTCACTCTCTAAACATGTCAGGTTCTTCGGCTACTCCTCTCGATTGAGTCAACTCCTACCTCGATATCTACCAGCAGAAAGATTATATTATTAATTTCTAGAGTGCAAATGGCCCTGTTGGCTGAAAGAATACCTGGGGCTTACTTATCTGTTGTTATAAATGGGATTATTGGCATTTTTCATAATCGATTTAGCCATATTTGGGATCAAGCATCTGAATGTCTTGCCTCTTTAATCAGAAGACACTCGAGAATTGTGTGGGATAAATTAATCTGTTATTTTCAGCAGTGGATATTTCTACTTGATCAACCAGACGGAGAGATTGCTGAATCGTCTGATGAACAAAATGGTGTGCTTGCATGTCTTGTATGGATATTTTGTTAGCTTCATAATTCCATTTTTATAATGCATGGTTAAGTTCCTGTAGAATTTGTTTTTCATTTTATGGTTAGACGGAAAAAGCTGTTATGTAAAATTCTTTCTTGGCAATACTTTTTTGTCTGTGTAATAAAGTCTGGCCTATTCTTTCTTCTTTTATAGGTGGTTGGAATTATTTTTTGAAGTTTGATTTCACATTTTTTGTCTTTCAGATCTAGTCAGATGTTTCCAATCATTTGTTTCTCCTTCATCGAATAGTACACCGCTCTTTACTTTGCTAACCTTGGTGCTCCAATCGTTACAAAAAATTCCAACTATTGTTGAATCTCAGTCTCGACAGATTTTGCCTCTGTTCTTAACATTTCTGGGCTACAACTCCGATCATATGGAGAGGTTGTTTTTCAATGGATTTATACCTCATTTTTTTATTTTTACAGGTCTGATGTTTATACCACTCTTGTTGTTATCTTATGTACAATATTTTTTGCTTGTCCTGTGAAATTACAGTGTGGATTCATTTAAACAATATACGTGTAAAAGCAAGGAGTGGAAATGTGTGCTCAAGGAGTGGTTAAACTTGCTGATAAGAACCCGTAACCTGAAGTCTTTTTATAAGAATGACTTTCTTAAAGAAGTTTTGGAGAGAAGGTTGGTGTTAGATTTTATTAAGCGCTTATTCATGCTTCTATATATTCGTTCAATAGAGGAGACTGCCGGTTCTTTTCTCCAATGGTTCTGCATATTCACGCTTTGGTTGTATTTTACTAGGCTTTTGGATGATAACGATGCTGAAATTCAAAGCAAGGTCCTCGATTGCCTCTTAATCTGGAAAGATGATTTCTTGATCCCATATGATCAACATCTAAAAAGCTTGATCTCCCCCAAGACTTTAAGAGAAGAACTTACAAGGTGGAGCTTGTCCAGAGAAAAAAATCAAATTGATGAACGACACAGACCTTATCTTGTACCATTAGTTACTCGCTTATTGATGCCGAAAGTCAGGAAATTGAAGGTTCTTGGTTCTCGCAAGGTAACTTCTTTATTGGGCACAGTAGGATGGTTTATATTGAAGATTGCTCTGATAATCAGTATTTGTTATTCTTGAACTTTGTCATTATTTGTTAATGTTAGTGGAACATATTTGCCCGTATGGTTTATTTCAGGTTGACTGATTGATAACCTTTATGCCATACTGTTAGAATCCATATAAATGAATTAAATTTATCCAACCCATTAGCTTAAGTTTTTGGGTTGAGTGGTGATTTGTTCATTCTTAAGATGGTATCAGAGCGGGAGGTTCTATGTTCGAACCCCTGCATTGTCGTTTCCTCCCCAATTATTATGATTTCCACTTGTTAGGTCTTGATGTTGTTTTCCAAGGCCACAAGTGAGGGGGAGTGTTAGAATCCATATAAATGAATTAAATTTATCCAACCCATTAGCTTAAGCTTTTGGGTTGAGCGGTGGTTTGTTCATTCTTAAGACGTACCATATTGTATTATACTTGAACAGTGTCATTGTTTGTTGGTGAAGCATCACTTTAATGCATTGGTTTTTTTGGCTATTATTCAGTGTTTTTAGTTTAAAGTATTTGGCTATTCTTGAACATTATCAATGCTTTTAGTTAAGTGACTTGAGTGTTAGGCTATTATTCAGTATGCATGCAGTTGCCATGGAGGATAGCTTATTTTTTCATTTGATAGTATGGGTGGCTCAATCTTATATACCAAAATAATGAAGTCACAAGAAATACTGAGTTTGATGTTTCTTTTATGCCAGCAAGCCAGTGTGAATCTTCGAAAAGCCATCCTTCTGTTCTTTGCGCAACTTGATGCAAAAGAACTCCCACTTTTCTTTGCTCTGTTATTGAAGCCCTTGAATATTATCCCGAGGGAAGATGATGCAACTGCTAACTGGTTTTGTAACTCACATTCGGCTTCTATGATGTTCTCAGCAACTAACGTAATGAAGTACTTCTCAGAAGAAAGTATAGAAGCATTGTCATGGAAGAAGAAATTTGGTTTTCTGCATGTTATTGAAGAAGTTCTTGCAGTTTTTGGTGAAATTCTTGTTAGTCCATTTCTCAATATAATAATGGGTTGTGTTGTTCGAATATTGGGAAGTTGCGCATCGAGTCTTCATGCAGCAAGGAGAAATGAAAATGATAATATGTGTGACAAGGTTTCTCTTGAGGCTACAGCCTCTAGCCTGGTAATGTTTCCATTCAGATTAGGCGTTTCTTTGTTATCAACTTTTTAGATAACTTCTTGATACCCTGTTTCTTTCTCCCTTCACACGAGTGACTGTCTTTCATACAAGTATTTCTGTTCGTGTGTGTCATACTATCCCCCTTCTTTACCGGTTCTGGATTAAGGATAATATTCAAATCAAATGTACTTGGTAACAACTATCTGATGAATGTGTGATCATATTCTGGTCAAAATATTTTGTACTGCACCTACACGTCTTCATCGACGTTGTTTTTTAACCGGAAGACTCAGAGCCATGTAGAGATCTGTACTGTGGAAGTCTTTTCATTTACCTAGTAATCAAGGTTGTCAAGTTTCAGGGTCTACTTATTACTGTTTAGTTTGCGACACGGAAGCAAAATGCTTTTTTTTTTCCCTCCTTGTATGCTAATTATTTTCTTTCCTCCATGCAGTCTAGCACAGCCGTGAAGCAGTACAAAGATTTAAGGTCTTTATGTCTCAGAGTCATTTCTGTTGTTCTTTACAAATATGAGGATTATGATTTTGAAAGTGAATTCTGGGACCTATTTTTTATGTCTGTTAAATCTTCAATCGAAAGTTTCAAGCATGAGGGCTCAAGTAGTGAAAAGCCCAGTTCACTTTTCTCTTGCTTTCTCGCCATGAGTAGAAGCCACAGACTTGTTCCATTGTTGGCTAGGGAAGGGAATCTTGTTCCTGATATTTTCTCAATCCTCACCATCTCAACAGCAACTCAATCGATTATATCATTTGTTCTAAAGTTTATTGAAAACCTGTTGACTTATGATGCTGAGTCAGATGGGCATGAAGGCGCTGTGAGAAGCGTTCTACTTCCAAATCTTGATTCACTTATCCAAAACTTGCATGTTCTTTTCCAAAGTGGAGATGCGAAAAAGAGGTATATTTTTATCTATGTGATTTGCATTATTGTTTTCTCATTTAACGTTTTATCATTTTAATATTTTTTGTGATTAAATTCATTTTTGGATTATAAGATGGTGCGTTGGCTATGTCAAAATGGTAACTGGGAAGTGGAGTGAAATAATTAGGTTTGATTGGTCATGGTAGATGTATAAGATTAAATTGCATCTTCTTCTATATTTTCCAACTGGTTTGTCTACGGCCTATGACTTTCTTTTTTTTTAATAAGAAACTGCACTTTTCATTAAAACAAATGGAAAAAGAGAACGAAAACACGGGCATACAAAAAACAAAAGCCCAACGGGAGGAGCCCTATCTAAATAAGGGCTTCCAATCCAAAAGAATATAACCTAACTGGTAATTACAAAACAACTTCAAAACATATCCCCAAAAAGAAACATTACGGATAAAAGTATAAAGGACATATAAAAGTTGGTGAAGGTATTGCCAATAATTTTATCCTCCGACTTTTTTTCTAGCTGACAAGTTCACATTGGTTAGGAAAGACGGATATATCAGTGAAATTTGTTATCTCAATACCCAAGTAGAAACACTAGACTTGTCGTGGTCATTGTTTTAACAAGCCCTAGAAAGCCTTTGCTTAGTCTTGGTTAGGTATCTTGCCTTGTTGAAAGTGTACTTCACAAAGTGTGGCCTCTTTAAGAAAACTAAACTATGTTGAATTAAGTAAAGAAAGGAACTTAAGCAAAAAGCTTTTGGTCCTATTTTGTCCGACCTTCTCACCAAAGTGTACTTCTCTCTATCTCCAATAGTGTTTAGGAATATGGAAATAAGACCAACTTAAAGGAAAATATGATGAGCTATAAGTCCAAAATGATGGGAAAAATAGAGATGATGACCTATTTAGGGCTGCCGTATTTTAACTTTACAGGTTATTTTCTCCATCTCATATTTGCGTTCTGTCTTTTAATAATTTATGTATACCTATGAATTGCTTATATATTGTCTGCTTTATCTCATCCAAACTCTCAATTTCTTTTGGCTATGCATTTAATCTCTAAGCGCTACCCACACCCAAGTTCCATAGCTTTGGGTCCGCTATCCCGATCGTGATTTTCCTACCCCAGAGGGAAAAGTCCTTCCCTTTTTGGCCGGTTGTGGGCGAGGAGGGATTCGAACCCCCGACACTGTGGTTCGTAGCCACATGCTCTAATCCTCTGAGCTACAGGCTCCACCCCGTCTCCACTGGATCTGTTCCTGGGGGTACCCTACGAAAAGGAACCTCTCCTCTCCCCTGCCATTTGCCGTTTCGGGTTAAGAAGATGTGAAAGCACCCTAAACCCTAAACCCTTAGGATGCTTTACACTTTTAAAATTCTGGTCATGATGTATTTTTGTATGAGTTGTAGCTATTCTTTATGTTTCAGGTACTCGTTATATTTTTCTATCACACGACAGTAAATTTTACGTGACAAGGGAAATGAAATTTTATACCATAACAGACTTTTAATTATTTCCTGTGTCATCGTGTCAGGAAGCTGGTAGAACACCACAATGGACCAATGATAAGAATTTTCAAATTAGTCTCGAAGCTTATAAGGGATCAATTGCATGCTAAGAAGTTCATAGAAATCATACTGCCATACTTAACTCAGACTAGTCTTAGTTCTGGTGAGAACATTCCCCCTTTTTGTTTTGTGTGGGAAAGCACTACAAGAACTGACTCCTCAAATTAAAATTAGAATTTTGTTCATGACTTTTAGCCCGTACTTGTGTTGCAGAATCTCATGCTGATACTCTGCAAGTGATTCAAAATGTGGTCCCCATTCTAGGGAGTGAGAGTACGACAAAAATCTTGAAAGCAGTTTCTCCATTACTGATTTCTGTTGAACAGGATTTACGTTTGCTTATATGCGATCTTATAAAAGCTCTTGCAGAAGTTGATTCTTCAATCATCTGCGTGGTAAAGTTTATTTTTTCTTTTTTGCATTCAAGTTTTTTCTATCCATAATACTATTTTGATTTGTGACTGAAAGGAATGATAATGTTGTAATTTTTCTATCTACTTTTGTAATCTGTAGGCTCAAATCATTCATGGTTTGAATGCAACCTCTGCTATGGAAATTGGTGGCCTGGATTTTGACACGATTGTTAATAGTTATGAAAAAATTAATGTGGATTTCTTCTGTGCTWCTCCAGAGGAACATGCATTAATTGTTCTATCACAGTGCGTGCATGATATGTCATCTGAAGAACTAATCCTAAGGCATAGTGCTTATAGATCTTTGCTCTCCTTTGTTGAATTTTCTTCTTCAATTCTTTGTCAAGGAGGGATAGGTCACCATGAATCGGTTGATAATATGACATTATCAGAAAATAGTTGTTGGTCAAAAGTTAGCATCATGCGCATAACAAAAAAATTTATCTTGAAGCATATGGGAGGAGCAATGAACAGAGAGACCTCTGTTAAAAAGGTACAAAGTTGATTTTTTTTTTTTGGGTACTTATTGCCCTTGAGTAATCTGTTGCATAAAAAAATTGTATTTAAATTAATCTGTGATAAATACTCAGCTGATACATTGTGGAACAAAATCTTTATTAAGCTTTGGTTTATGTTCTACTCTATAAAATAAAACGAAAATCATTTATTGTGGATGTGACGAAAAAAGTTTCCAAGTATAGGTTTGAAGTTCCCTTATTAGATCATTAGATTCATTACCATGTATCTGAGGATTTTGAATGGTTCTTTGAGTTTATAATCTATTGGTGCTGAACAATAGAAATTCTAATTTACAAGGTAAAGAAAATGGAAGAAAAAGAATGGATCGCAAACAAATCCATCCTCTTTTCTTCCATATAGTATTTTATTCCTCTCTATGTTAAGCATGTATATATGGTAAGAGAATCTCTACTTCAGAATCTTTAAAATTTTCATCTTTCAGTTTGTTGATTAAATTTATATTATGCAGATGTCTTTGGAGTACAATTCTGCAATTATTGTATACATTTTTCGTCTCTGATTTTTTATGAACTGGTTACAGGAATGGATAAATCTATTGCGAGAAATGGTGTTGAAATTTCCTGATGTAGCAAATTTAAGTTCACTGAAGGCTTTATACAGCAAAGATGCTGAAGTTGATTTTTTCAGTAACATTACCCACTTACAGGTGAATTTCTGGTTCATATGATGGTAAAATATCACATTATAGGGATAAAAATGCCACCACTGCACTTGGGAGTAGCGTTTCTTTGCTTTTTTATAATCCTGCCACGCTAAAATTAGTCACCAATTAACATTTATATATACATGTACATGTTTAGATGGATGAAGCATTTTTTAAGGGGCTAAACAAAAAAGTAAATAGTCTAATTTTTTCTTCAGCCATTTCTCGTTTTATCCATGGTTCAATCAATGAAGGTACATGAACTTGAGGAAAACAAGGAAATGAAAGGGGGGATTAAAGCTGCTGATATCCCCTGCTATAATTTTCAAAGTTCATATTTCTTTTCAATTATGTATAAGCATTCGACTAGATAATAAGGAGATATTTTATATAGACATTTGAATCTTCACAAAAGTAATTCCATATAGCAACTCAAAAGACCATGGATTCAGTAATCTCATCGTCATTGTTTGAATTTATAAATTTGATTTCCTATAAAAAGAATTGATTTCAACTTCTTGTTGAGTTACTATTTCCATTTCACATTGATTTTTCTGATAGTTCAAAAAAAATTATTTGTATGCTGCAGAAACTTAGAAGAGCAAAGGCACTGATTCGCTTCAAAAATACTATTTCGGCTCTCAACATGCCTGAGGTATTTGCTCTATTTTTAATATTGATTTTAATATTTAATGATTGATTTGGAAGTCTGCTTAAGTTATCCTCGCTTGAATTGCTTGAAGGTTATCATGAAGAATGTGTTTGTGCCGCTTTTTTTCAATATGCTGTTTGATTTACCAGAGGGAAAAGCAGAGAATATCAGAGTTGCTTGTATAGAGGCGCTTGCTTCAATTTCTGGCAGAATGGAATGGAAGTCATATTTTTCTCTATTAAGGAGATGCTTTCGAGACCTTACTAAACACCCAGATAAGAAAAAGGTTTTGTTGCGCTTGATATGTTCTATTTTGGACAACTTCCATTTTCACAAGAATATTTCAGAAGTTGGGTCAACACACCTATGTGACAGCATGGCTGTGACCAGCGACATGCAAGAATGCCTTGGTAAAGACGTGTTTCCAAAGATACAAAAACTTATGAACTCTCAGTCAGAAAAAGTAGATATTTATGTTCATCTTGCTGCTCTAAAGGTGTTAAAATTACTTCCAGAAGATATTATGGATTCACAACTTTTGAGCGTCATCCAGCATATTGTGAACTTTTTGAAGAATCGTTTAGAAAGTGTTCGTGATGAAGCTAGATCTGCTCTGGCTGCTAGTTTGAAGGAGCTTGGATCTGAATACTTGCAGGTTATTGTTAGGGTTTTGAGAGGATCACTAAAACGTGGATATGAGCTGCATGTGTTAGGGTATACACTCAATTTTATATTGTCAAAATTTCTTACTGATCCAGCTTTTGGGAAGATAGATTATCTTTTGGAAGATCTCATTTCTGTTGTTGAGAAAGACATCTTTGGAGAAGTTGCGGAGGAAAAAGAGGTTGAAAAGTTGGCCTCGAAAATGAAAGAGACAAGGAAACAGAAGTCCTTCGATACATTGAAATTGATAGCTCAAAGCGCAACATTTAAAAGCCAAGCACTTAAGCTTCTTAGACCTGTTACAGATCATATGAAAAAGCATCTCACACCAAAAGTTAAAGCCAAATTGGAAAATATGCTAACCAGCATAGCTACTGGTTTCGAATGCAACCCATCTGTCAATGAAACTGATCTTTTAATCTTCATATATGGACTCGTTGAAGATGGCATCAAAGGTGAAAATGGACAGGGTGAAGGCTCATCGTTGGTAGATGCAAACAAACATTCTAAAGATGTTTCCAGAGGAAGGAATTTATCATGTCAAACAATAGTTGCAAAGTCCCCCTGTTCACACCTTATTATGGTGTTCGCACTTAAGCTACTGCAGGGGTACATGAAGAAGATGCAACTTGGGAAAGGAAATGATCAGTTGTTATCAATGCTTGACCCTTTTGTTGCCCTGTTCGGAAACTGCTTGACTTCTAAATATGAGGATGTTTTATCATTAACTCTTAGATGTCTCACTCCATTGCTGAGATTGCCTTTGCCATCTGTCAAATCCCAAGCTGACAAAATTAAGGGAGTAGTGTTACATATTGCCCATAGTTCAATGGATCCCTGCAATCCATTAGTAGAATCATGTTTGAGGTTATTAACTGTGCTTCTGCGGAATGAAAAAGTTACACTTTCCACAGATCAGCTACATTTATTAATTCAATTTCCACTGTTTGTCGATATTGACAAGAATCCATCTTTTATTGCCCTCTCACTTCTAAAGGCAATTGTTAGTCGCAAGCTTGTTGTTCCTGAGATATATGATCTTGCTATTCGAGTAGCTGAATTGATGGTGACGAGTCAAGTTGAACCAATTCGGAAGAAATGCAGCAAAATTTTACTACAATTTCTGCTTGATTATCGTCTTTCAGAAAAGCGTTTGCAGCAACATTTTGATTTTTTGCTCTCAAATTTAAGGTGACCTATGATATTAAGCTGATTTCTTTATATAGTAATTTTGTTTTTTATTCTGTCTTAAGATGATTTTCCTATTATTGAAGGTATGAACATTCAACAGGAAGAGAAGCTGTCCTGGAGATGCTTTACACAATTGTGGTTAAATTTCCAAAAAGTGTTGTGGATAGTATTTCTCAGACATTGTTTGTTCATTTGGTGGCATGCTTGGCTAATGATCAGGATAACAATGTTCGGTCTATGACTGGTGCTGTAATTAAGCGGCTAATAGGCTGCATAAGTTCAGGTCCTCTCCATTCTATACTTGATTACAGTTTATCTTGGTACGTGGGAGGAAAGCAACAACTATTGAGTGCTGCAGCACAGGTGAACGTCATAAATATCTGTTATTTTTTTAAAACAATCTTAAACTTCTATATTTTGGTTTGGTTCATTTTTCAATCAACTTATTTATAAGTAAATATAAGGATATGGTTTTAGCTTTGGTGGGTGACGTGCTTACGAAGATGCTACATTTACATGTCTACTCTTTTAAAGTAAACAGTCCCTGTTCTTCAACGGTGAAAAAAGTTTAATCCCTGATTGAGGTCAAATCTTGAGCTTAGGACTTCTTTCGAAGTAGATAACCATTCACAATAAGTTTGGATATTCTAGTGCTTTTGCTTCCAAGATATTTATGTGAGCTTATGTTGATTGTTTTAATTGCTTCTGCACTTATTATTGAAGCAAATTAATTTGTATTTAGAGGATACTGACACATTAAAATTAATAAAAAATTCTGAATCAGCATTCTGATATGCAGTGACTAATGTTGAACATTTAACACCACTACATTGTTAAATTTTAAGGAATATAAAAAAGTAAATAATGAAAAAGAAGATTACTAACTCACATTGTTAAATTTTAAGGAATATACAAAAGTAAATAATGAAAAAATAAGATTACTAACTCACGCTTGTTGCAAAGAAAACAATAACACAATGAGGGGAAAAAATGCTCTGCTTTTCTATTAAAAATGACAAGTAATTAGACTTTTTGTTTGTAATTGCTTCATGTTTTGTGCCAATTGTTTGTGTTTTTTCCCTTTTTATGGTAACCTATTAGTGCAGTGGTGTGTGCTTTGCAAAGGTGCTTTGGAAGATTTTCACCACATTCTTTGGTCTTGTCAGTTTGCTTGGGAAATTTGGGACCCCTTTTTTGTGTTGCTTTGGGGTGTCTTCAATTTGCAACAGGAATTGTCGGGTGATGGTGGAGTAGGTGTTATTGTCCCCCTTTCGGGGTAGGGGAAGGTTTATGTGGCAAGCCTGTTTTTTTACTATCTTGTGGCAAGCTTATTAGATATGGAGATCGGTCTTTTGTAATTATCAGTTAAGCTTTCATCTTTTGGATTGGAGCCCCTTCCTCCAAGAGTATCTTTTGGTTGAGCTGTTTTTTTAATGCCCTTCTATAGTTTTTTCATTCCTCTCATGGCTTCTCATGGAAGAAAAGGATTTTAGGCTTTGAGTTTCAATCGACCAATTAGATTTTTCCATTAACCATCTCTTTCATTTTGAGGGAAAAAAACAAGTGGAAGATAACGATATTATATTTGTTTTAAAAGATATGATTTGTTTATGATCTGTTATTGCTTTGGTGATTAGTCACTCATTTAAATAGAGTTAAATACAGTGGAAGAAAGTAATGGAGATTATTTTTTGTACACAGGTGTTGGGATTATTAGTTGAAGCTTTAAAGATAGGTTTTGAAAGACATATAAAAACTGTGTTGCCAGTTGCCAGAGGCATTTTGCAATCTGTTGTTGATGTTACCAATAATGAGAAGCTAGACATTTCTGCAGAAACTACCATTACCTTTTGGAAAGAGGCTTATTATTCGTTAGTGATGCTAGATAAGATGATGCACCAATTCCCTGAGTTATTCTTTGAGAGGGGTTTTGAGGTATGCTGCTGCCAGTTACTTTTTTTAACTATCGTTTTATTTTATTAAGTTTTTATTGCATTGAGGAGTTATTTCATTTTTATTCTACCGACTCTGAGCTATTACTGAACACTGAACAGAAGATGTTTTCCACTTTTATCGGGGTACATAGGGAAGTCCAGTTAGTTTTTTAGGGAGCTTATCAAATTTTATGGTTGGTCCACCACATCCTTTTGGTTTCAGTACTACAGAACCTAATGAACACTAATACAGGAGAGCCCTGATTTGTAAGGAAAAAGTGCCTTGGACCACCTATTGATGTTTTTATGAGCATTCATAGTCACAGTGAGGAGCTTCATTTTTTAGAGTAAATACTTCTCTTTCGGGTTTGACAAGTGCGAGATGGTGGTAGGTAGTGTAGTTGGTTGCTGATTAGAGAGAAGAGTCTGTGCACAACCTAACACAAACTAAACATGCATCATCAACCGGCCGCTTCATAATTCTTTTCAATTCAAGCCATCTTGTAAAGAGTCCACATGAGAGCATTATTTACCTGAACACTTCAATGGAAATAATATTCGCACTGCTTTTACTGACAACTATGATGTACCGCACCTTGCATTATCAAATTTACACTTTGTTTTGAAAATGATGATGTGTCCTTAGGGGAGGTTCAGGCAGTGCCATTTGTACAATACATTGTTTTGTATGTCCTGAAAATAAGATATAAATACCTTGCATTATCAAATTTATACTTTGAGCTGAAAATATGACATTAAATACCTTGCATTGTTTTTATGTCCCGTGGACAAATGATAAAATCAGTACATATTGTTTTTATGTATATTATAAGTAAACCATACCATTTTAAGTTAATACTTCTTTGGCCAAACCGAACATAACTCAAATGGTTAAGACACCTATTTCTGACCAAGAGTTCATGAGTTCAAACCCCCACCCCACATGTTGTATAAAAAAAAAAGTTAATACTTCTTTGGTTGTGTTGTCTATGCAAATGCATCCATTACATGGTATTTAAGTCTTTGGATTACTGATATTGTGTTGTTGTACATTAATCCTTTGCATTACTCTCAGGATATCTGGGAAATGATTTGTCACCTGCTTTTGCACCCACATATGTGGATCCGTAGTATCTCAAATCGCCTGATAGCCTCATATTTCACTACTGTGATTGAGAATAGCAGAAGAACTTCAGAAGGATCGCTTGGAGCTTATTCTCTTATGAAACCAAGTAGACTCTTCTTAATTGCTACTTCGCTTTGCTGCCAGTTGAAGTCGGAGCTTACAGATAAAGATGCTGATTTGATTGTCCAAACTCTTGTTTTTGCTATCTGTGGTTTGCATTCTGTAATTGGAAAGTTGGAGAATGCTAATTCCTGTTCGTTCTGGTCTACGCTCGAACAACCTGAACAAAAGCTTTTTCTCAAAGCATTCCAGTTGCTGGATTCAGGAAAAGGAAAAAGCATGCTTTTACCTCGTATGACTGGTGTATTTGACCAGAATGATGCCTCTCCTGAGCAGATCCATCACCTTCTTGTCTCAAATTTGCTCAAGCAGATGGGAAAGGTTGCTCTTCAAACAGATACTATCCAGGTTCTCTCCAAGTGTTTCCACACTAATTAAACAATTTAATTCTACCATCCTTCCTCTATTTTTTTTAATTAATCATCCATTTTACTTCATGCAGATGAAAGTAGCTTTCAATGTTTTCTGCAATATATCATCGCAAATTGGTGTAGAAGATTGCGAACGTTATGCTTTTGAAATTTTGTTGCCTTTATATAGAGTCCGTGAAGGATTTTCTGGAAAATTGATCCCAGGTAAACTCTATTTCCAATACAAATCTTCTTGCAGATTATTAGATTCTTGATTGCATCCCAGCGTAAAATATCTGAGGAGGTTTATGTATTTGCATCTGTGAACTATTCTACTTGTAAATTTTTTTATTTTATAAGAAACTTTAAGCTTCATTCAAAAGAGACATCACAATAAAGAAAATCCAGCCCCCATATTCTTGCTCGAGCTTAATTTTCACAATACTGTTCTTTCATCTTTCATTAGTTATTAGTCTTTTTCTTGTTGGATGAAGTTGGGCTGAAACAACATTATGACTTTCGGAAGTAGTAAACACGTTTATGGAGGTGGAGCATTTCTTACGTACTTTCCAAGTTAGAAATTTCAAGGCGACAAATTAGAGATAATCTTAAAATCGTAATTATTAATCTAAGATGAACTAAGTGGGATGGTTTATTTATCTCACCTAATATTACCTAATGTTAGACTTGTTTATGTGTTTGATCCATTAAGAGCGGTTCATTAATCACCAATGGTTTTCCCCCCCTTGTTTTGTAGATTCAATGGTACAATTGGCACAAGAAGTTTGTGATAAAATACAGAACTGTTTGGGAATTCAGAAATTTGTACAGGTGTATAGCCAGATCAAGAAGAATCTCAAGGCCAAAAGGGATAAGAGGAAGCTAGAAGAGAAGCGCATGGCCGTCATAAATCCCATGCGAAATGCGAAAAGGAAAATACGGATTGCTGAAAAACAACGTGCCAGCAAGAGAAGGAAGATAGCGACTATGAGAATGTCGAGACGGATGTTGTAGACTAGATGTAGCAAAAATATCCATTGTCGTCGCTTTATACTAACAGATACATCGGTTAAGATTTCAGGACGTCGGAAATCAAGCTTTTGGAACTCACAGGAGGACACAAATTGAACTTCCTAGAGTACTGACGACATGTGAACTGTCAGTCATGGACGCAGTCCCGAACTGGGAGGAGGATTTGTCTCAATTAATGATCAGATGATCAAACATTGTTGAAGCTATCTGATCAATGGAGGTTTCAAGTTGCAAGAGGCAGAATTTTCAAGATATCCACAGGGGAGTGTGGCTCTGTCGTTCCAATTTTGGTATATTGATTTGCTGTAAGCAATTTTGGTCGTTCAGTGTATAAATTATTTAATTTTATCTAATTATATTAGGAATATGGAGTGCCATTTACTTTATTGTGGACAAGAAAATTAGGTTTAAACTGAAAGATTTTGAAATTTAGAGGGGGAAGTTATACAAATTTTGAAGAAAATCAAGGGTTAGGTAGCAAAGTGAAATTTAAAAACTGTGAATTGTAGGCTTGTAGCTAAAAGATGAGTATTGTATAATAGATTATTTTTGGAATTATTCAATTTTTAAGGTTTGAAGTGTAGAATTTGGCAATGCGAGGGTTAAATGGACATTGAACTTTTTTTTCTTTTCTTTGTTTTTTTTTCAAATTTGGACAAGAGGTAATTGAAAAAAAATTTGTTGTATCTACAGCGGCCATGTACCAAGAAATGGAAATTCTTTTTTTATTTTTATTTAACGAAAGTCCATTGATCATTAAATCCTTTGCCTTCTTGAACATCGTGATAAATTTTAGATTTAAATATTATTTAAGTTATTTTACTTTTGATTTTGGCATATGTATTTTAAAAATGTGGTATTTTTACTTTTGACTTTGGTCATTGTATTTTTAAAAATGACTATTTTAATTCTTTCAATTTTATTTTGGTCATTTCTTTCTATCACAAATTTAACAAACTACTTCACTTATTAAATTTTTTTGTCATAAATTTATGTTAAAGAATTTATATTATTTATAATTTTTATAAATATGGATTAGTATAGAAATATATTTGATTCTTGTATTTTAATTAAAGTAATGGTTTGGTACTTGAACTTTTAAAAGGGAAATTGACATATATAATCTAGAAAGTTTGTCACTTTTCTTGAATGACTTAAGAGTTTAATTTCTTCTCTTTATCTAGTGTGCATGATTATTTAAATTAACAAATAATCGTTACACAATTTCTAAATAAGTTAAAAATAATTAAAATTAATATTTTGTCTATAATTAGTAAAATTTTGTTGATATTTTTATATTTAGTCGAACATGTAATCGAAATATTTAATATCATGATCAGTAATAAACTATAAAAACAAACAAATGAAAAAATACCCAAAAGGGCAAAAGAGGAATAGAGGAATAAAAGAAAAAAAAATAAAAACAAACAAAAAAAATCCAAAAGGGCAAAAGAGGTATAAAAGAAAAAAAACGATTCACTTGAAAAGCGCGGCAACAGCAAAAGCGCTGCAACTCGAAGTTGTATCTTCCAATTTTTTACCTCAAATGCAAAACGTAACGGAACAACTGATCCAACTCCTCCTTCGCTTTCCCCGTTCCACATATTCTCATCTTCTTCTCTTTCTCTCCCATGATTATCACGCCCATCGTCGCCAATGCCGGATTTCGGATCGAGTCCTTTCTGAGAAATGGCGGTGGCGGCTTCGTAATCTGGTGGTAGCTTCTGCGCGAGCCAAGAGGAAGGGTTTGTCTGCTTTCTTTTTCTTCTTTTACGCGTTATTCTGCAATTTCCTTTTAGGGTTTTTGATTTTTTGGTTTTGGGTGTAGAGAACTGGATTGGATGTCTCTTGGCTCTGCGAGGAAGTTGGAATAATCCTCATATTCGTGTTGAGTTATGGGGATTTCGTCTGATAATGTTCGTGGGTTTGTTCTTGCGGTTTCTTCCAGCGTTTTTATTGGATCTAGCACGATTATCAAGAAGAAAGGCCTCATCAAATCGGCGAGTACCGGAACCAGAGCAGGTTTAGTTTAATTGAGCGAACCAAAGATTAGAAGTAATTGAAATATTTTAGAATTTCAAAGAAATCGTATCATTGTAGATGATGTGTTGTTTGGTTTAATTTATTCAGCATCTGGAGGCTTTTCGTACTTGCGTGAACCTTGGTGGTGGGCTGGGATGATAACAAGTAAGTTTTACTACTTCTTCATGTTGTAAAATCATCGAGGGACTGTTTGGTAATGTTATCGTTTCTTGTTTCTTGTTTCCACTTTTTCGATAAAGGAAAATGTGAGCATTTGATAACTATTTCTTGTTATTTGTAAGTCAAGAATGATAAAACAATATTTTTATTTGTGTTTTTGAAAAAAATTTGAAAGAGAAACAAGAAATTTGATTTTATCATTCATTTCTAAAAAGTGGGAAAGAAGTAATATAAATAGTAGGTGAATATAACTAGGAATAAGAAACAAGAAATGGGAACGAGAACGTTACCAAACGAGTCCCAAAGGGTTCTATCTATTGCTTTTCCTACAATACCTCCTTGTTCTGTTATCATGATTTTCTATTTTAGCCTTTTTTTTTTAATTTTTTGTTTTTATCATTGTTGACATTTAGTTGCATGGAATTTGGACCTCATGATAATATTGATACGATAAACCTTGTTTTTTCCTTTGTAGTTTGTACAGGGTGTATGTATGTTGCTTTTATTTTTCATTTGTTAGGATTAGGACCTCACATAAGATACATGTTCATATACTTGTATTTCCTTCTTTTAGAACATTGAACCTTGCATACATCTCTACATTAACATTAGCATGGTATGTCCAATTAAGGATAAACTTTATATTATTCTCATAAAATGTATAATTTCTTACCTCTAATTAATATGAGACTTCAATTGCACTATGAAGGTTTGAACACCGTCTTAATCTTATCCTCATCTTGTAGGCTTGAATATTGGGCCCATTCTTATTCTTTATATTCATTTTCCTAATGAAGTTTTTTTTTTTTTTTAAAAAAAATGACTTTTATAGTGATTTGCGGGGAGATTGCAAATTTTGTTGCTTATGCATATGCTCCTGCAATTCTTGTCACTCCCTTGGGAGCTTTGAGCATTATTTTCAGGTATGTATCACATATCTGGTCTGCAGTCATTATAGGAAAAGGGGAAAGAATAGTTCGCTCTGTGCTTACCTCACGGCTGCGTGTCTGCAGTCGTTATGTAACTTGAACCTTTTATTGGCTTATCACTTTTAGCCAGACGCCTAAATGCTTAGAGATGGATTTTGAAAATTCATTTGCTAGTGAAATTTTAGTGTGATCGATACTGACTTTAGCTTGTGATGCCCCATAATTGTTGAATAAAACAATTTCATACAGTGCAGTCCTAGCTCACTTTATTTTGAAGGAGAACCTGCATATTTTTGGAGTTCTTGGTTGTGTTCTCTGTGTTGTGGGTTCTACAACCATTGTTTTGCATGCTCCACTGGAGAAAGATATTGAATCTGTTAAGGAAGTGTGGCATCTTGCAACAGAGCCAGGTATTATTTATTGGAGTTTTCTAAGGGTCCATTTGGTTGTGTTCTCGTTTCTTGTTTCTTATTTCCAATTTTCTTAAGAAATGTAAGTATTTTACCACGAACTTTGTTTCTTGTTTCTCCTTTTTTGGAAACATTCTCACAATTGTATAGAAATTTTGGAAATAACTAAAACAAGTTTCTCCTTTCTTGTTCCTATTTCCAATTTGTTCCAAAACATAAATAAAAAAAATTGTTTTATCATACTTGAAATTCTTGGAGGTTGGAATCATGTAATCCATTTTTCTTCATTAAAAATAAAGAATCGGAAACAAAAAACAGGAACGTTACCAAACGAGCCTTAAAGTTCTTAGTTTTGAACTTCTTGAGTTGGATGATAATTTATGATCCACTTTCAGGATTCCTGGTCTATTCATCTATAGCAATAGTTGTAGTTGCAGTACTCATTTTTTGGTATGCCCCAAGATATGGCCATTCCCATATGATGATATACGTTGGAATTTGCTCAGTCATGGGCTCTCTTACGGTTCGTTTACTGTCTTTGGAGCTTGATAGCACTTTTTAATTTCACTACATCTTTCAATGACTATGATATTTTTCGGATTTTTCTTTTCAGGTTATGAGTGTCAAGGGAGTAGCTATTTCTATCAAGCTGACATTTTCGGGAATGAATCAATTCAAGTACTTCGAGACGTGGTTCTTCACTGTGCTTGTGATAGTCTTTTGTGTTTTGCAGGTGATCTACTTGAACAAGGTAAGGTAACGTTTTGAAGTATTTGGTAATATCTTTTTTAACATATTGTTATTGTATGTTTAAAATAAATCCTACCTGCAATCCGATCATAGTTTATTGGATAAGACACCTATTACCATCCTAAAAGTTGGTGATTCTATCTCCCACCCCTTTAATTGCTACCCTCTGTACAGAAGAGTTTTTTGTAATTAAAATGATTTCTTGTGCTTCTAAATCCTAAATCTAGTCTAAATATATTATAAAAAAAATAAAGCATTGATTATATATTCAAGTCTATTTGCAAACCTTGTTGGATTATGGATAATTGGTTGGCCCTTTTTTTATTATTTACTTATTTTTAAATGAATTGTATATTCTCTTGCTGCTAAAGTCTAGATATTATATTTGATTTTGTAATATTATATAGGTTAGATTGTTGATATGGCTCTAGTATTTTAAAATGTTTCTAATCGATTCTTGGACTTTCAAGCATATGACTATTTAGTCATTATACTTTAAAAAGATTTTAGGTTAAAAAACACTTTTAGTCCATATACTTTCATTAATGTAACAATTTAGTCCTTAAACTTTAGTTTGTAATGATTTAGTTTCTATACTTTCAAATTTGTAACAATTTAGTCCTTGAATTTTAATATGTAACAATTCAGTTCTTGTAATTTAAAGTTGGTAACGATTTAGTCCTTGTCGTGTATTTTTTTTGTTAAGTTTCTTGTATGTATAGATTAATAAACTAAAGAGGGACCAAATATGTTTATGAATTAGAAAGATTAAATTGTTATACGATAAAATTTGACACTTAATTTTAATGAAAAATTTTACGATAGAGACTAAATTGTTACAAATTTTAAACTATATGGACTAAATCGTTACAAGTTAAAGTCCAGGGACTAAATTGTTACTTTAGGGAAAGTACATGGACTAAATTTACAGACTGAAGTTCAAGGACTAAATTGTTACTTTATTGAAAGTACAAGGGCCAAATGTGTTATTTAATCAAGATTTTAATAGGTCTTTGAACTTTTAATTTTATGCTTAATAGGTCCTTGCCGCTAATTGTATTAGTTTAAGAGAACTCATTAAAGTAGGTTATTTCTATTTGAAACTTTTTTAAAGTATAAGGACTAAATAGATAAAATAGGTCGGTTATGAAATTTATAGTTAAACCCATTATATATTTAAAATATGTCAAATTATGCACACATATACTAGAAAACTACTGTGTCATCAGCATGTTGGGTCCTAATCTTGTAATTTTCGTGTCGCCATGTTCATTCTGTGTCCTATCCTTCTCGTGTGTCTGTCTGTGCTTTTGTACATCATGAATATACTTTGACAATATTTCTTCAAATTAGATGTCGAGGAAGTTTGATTTTTATAGTTTGTTCACCATCTTCTCCAGGCTCTTGACGCTTTCAACTCCGCCGTCGTATCTCCAGTTTACTATGTGACTTTCACAGCTTTTACCATCTTTGCCAGTATGATTATGTTTAAGGTGAGTAAATTATGCTCCATGAGGTCGAGCAAGAGCATGATTCTGGAACTTTTATCTATTTTCTGCTTAGTCCTGAAAATTTTTGTTCCAAATTATTGAAAAGGAGATGTACCACAATCTGTTGAGAACAAAAATTGAGAACCGAAATTGAGGTTTTGGAGATTAAAAGAACGAAAGTGGAAAGTTGTTAAGAGTTTAGGAACTAAAACAAAAATTCTAATAATCTAAGGAGACCAAAATGAAAATGAGATAAAAAAGCTTAAGGACCAAAACCATACTTAAACCAACAAGGAAAGGAAAAGAAAAAGGCCCATGTTTTCATGTTGAAGATTTACTTCATTTTTTTTGGCAAGCAACATAGAATGGCCTATTTAAACCATATCCCAACTTCCCTCTGTAAGTCAGTTGTGGGGCAAGTTTTCTGCCTTCATAGATCAAGTGTTGGCATCCATAGGAAGTTTTCCTGTAAAGTCTTTCACTGTTGCTTGTGAGTCTGTGACTGATGTTTTGTTAGGATCTTGATTACAGAACGTGAGAATATAACTATATTGTAGTATTAGCAGATAAATTACAATGTTAATAGTCTTTCGAGAGGGTTCTCTCTCCCAAGTCCCACAGTAAACTATTTCTTAAAAATACTCCGCGCTCTCCTCTAGCTTCCCTACTATTTATAGCCAACTCACCTCTAATCAATTATCGTAATACCCCCAATTAATATCCTAATAATAATCCCTATATATTCCCTACTAGTAATCTCACATGTTTCCATTCTCTCTCGCTTAATGATGAGATGTTGGCACTTTCAAGAGTAGCTTTTAGGGGGCGTTTGAGACACAGGTTCAGCATTTTAAGTCTAAGAACTTTAAACTTGGGGTTAAGGTGAAGAGTTTAGAAAGCCTAGATTAAGGAAACCCGTCGGAGTTATCTCTTGAAGCTAGTTGTGGAGCGGGCGAACACACCCCTGGAATAGTAGAAATGGACCATAAGCATAATACAAGAAGTGAGGCTCCCCATTCTCTAATCATAAAAAGTAGAAGTTTCAAATGTTTGAAGTTTTCCAGTAATGTACTGTGCCTATGGGTGATATTTCCATTGTTTCTCTCACTTGAACAAAACTTCTCTCTCTCTCTCCTCTCTGTGCAGAACTGGGACTCACAAAGTGCAGCACAAATTGCAACTGAAGTTTGTGGATTCATCACCATTCTTTCTGGCACCTTCCTCCTCCACAAAACCAAGGACATGGGAAAAAGTCCTGCCACAGAACCCCCCGTGTTTCAAAGCCAACAAGACCAACCCCGTGAAAATCAAAGTCTAGGTAGCAGTAGAAGATCATAGTTTTGAACAGCACTATGCCCATTTGGGGACACATCATCCAGCTGAAAAAAGTTTCTCACAGCAAAAAAGACTTTTTGCCTGAAAGCTAATTCATTATTTTGTTGCATATAAATTAACTGATACTGATATGATATGCTGCAGAAGGTTGATAATTTGCTCCCTCATTTATTGGAAATATTCTGTGGACCACCCATCTCCATGTCCTTGGCCATGTAAATGATTTTTTTCTTTCTTCTACTCATGTTTAAGGTTGAATTCCGATCTGGCTCGGTATGAAATGAACTTCTAATTATGAAAATGATGATTAGATTATTGGTTAGAAATTTGTAATCCTAGCTTATTTGACATGGTGGGAAGGATAGTGAAACTAAGAATTTATCTCTCATGCTGCTCAAATTTCTGGGTATAATTTGTAGATTTGAGCTCCTAACATAAAGGCTGCACATATTAAAACCCTTTTAAACATGCAAACATGACTTGTAAATTTTGCTTAAAAGATTATTTTAATCATTGTCAGGAATTATTTTTATGAATATAAAAATTTGAAATGACGTGTCTTGTTCATTAATAAATGTATTTGAATGATGATGAATTCATATTTCTACGAAATAGTCAATGAAATATTAATAACAAATATCAAACTAGTCTTTTTTGTATAAAACTTATGGACTAAGAGGCTCAAAGTTTAAAAACTAAAATGAAAATATTTGAATTATAGAAAATAAAGTATAAAAGTTCCTGAACTAAAATTGATTCAAATCTATAAAAATATTATAATAGAAAATGTTTTTAAAAGAAAAATAGACAACCAAAAATTGGTCATGACAAGGTTGACAACTATTGTCTTATGAACCAACTACCATTCAAAAAACAGAGTTGACTCAATTATTTATCTATTCGTATTAATTGATAACAAGTTTACAACAAAAATTTTAAAGTAATGAGTCGAAAATTGAAATTATGTTGAAACTATCCGGATTAAATTGTTAATTAATGGCCTAAATTATATTTTGGCAATTTTATTATATTTTGGTTCCTATGCTCTATAAAAACAACTATTTTACGCCTATTTTGACCATAGTTAGAATATTTAAAAAAAATTATTCAATACTCTAGGAAATTTGTTATTAATTTGTTAAAATAAAAAATAAAATTGAGGACCAACTTTTTTCCTTTTTTTCTTTTTCTTTTTTTAAATTAGGGGCTAAAATAAACTTTTTTTAGTACAATACGTGGGGTGAGGTATTCGAATTCACGGTCTTCTAGTCGGACATAGGTACTTTAATCTACTGAAATGTTCATGTTGACGGAAAAAAAAAAACATTTAAGAATTTAGGGATTGATCGATCTGACTGGCGTCTCCTGCATCTCCTGCATTTCCATGGGTCGAGAGTACGAGATTACTGACCGAAGACTCATCAATTGAGACGGCGGAATCGAAGCGAAGAAATTCTACGTTCATGCCACGACGATTTATATAGAATGACATTCTTGTTGTCACATATGAGAATAGTAGGCCCATAAAAAGTGACTCTCATATCTTGTTAGAATTGTCTTGATCGTCGGATATCATTGAGAAATAGGAAGAAGTGTTATCAGAATAGATATTTTAAAGGTTAGATTTAAATCTAATTTAATTTAGATTAAAAAGACAAAAACGTTTTTTTTTTCTTTTCCAATCATTTTCCGACCAAGGATAAAATAAATAAATGCTTGTGGATTATGAGTGTGTTATATGTTATGTCCCTTTATTTCCTGAGGCTTCTAGTTCTTTGTCTTTGGCGCTGCCACTTTTAACGAAAAAAGCCCCGATTACTGCGCTCCAAACCAAAATTCTTTTACTTCCTCTCATAAATTCTCAGACGAGAGAGGACCCTTCTTCTCCAACTCCTCCACTTCCTCGGACCTCACTTCTTTTGTTCAAATTTTCTCTTCAAAGTCGCCTTCTTTCGGTGTTTCAACTTCCCAATTCACCAGGTAAGTTCAAATCCCTGCTTCCGCTGTTCAATTTGGTGGTTTCTCGATGTGGGTTTTGTTTGATTTTGAGTTTTTTGGCTTGGGGTTTTGATGGATCGTTCTGCTGGGTCTGAATTTTGATTGAGATTAGCTTTGCGATTGTTTTTATTTTTGTTCTTGTTCTTGCGTTTGAGAGAGGAATTGGGAGTTTGATTGGGTGTGATGATTCCTCCGAAGCGGAAGAAATGGACTGAAGCTGAGGAGAGAACTTTGATTGATAAGTATGGAGAAATGGTCTCTGATGGAACCCTAGGGAAGATGAAAACTCGCGAGAAGAAGTTTAGGCCAATTGCTAGTTATGTGAATTCTGCGCACCATGTTCAAGATCCTGTGGCGTATCCATGGCAGTGGACTTGGAAAGACGTCTCTACTAAAGTCCAGAACATGAGGCACCAGTATTTGCTTGTGAAGCAGAAGATTAAGAAGCCCGAATCGGAGGTTGAAAACTCGGGTGGGGACTCTAAGGCAGAGTATGACTGGATGGAGGGTGTGACATATTGGTCAAACTTCTTGAGATATAAGGATGTTTTTGGGGATGTGGCTGCGGCTGCGGTGAATAGTAACTATAATGATTTAGCGGTTGTTTCGAGTAGTGACCGAGGGAATGTAGACCAGTTTTTGGAGGTGAGTAGAGAGATGGATATGTTGGACTTTTCTCATATGGGGCATTCTGGGGCGGGGAACTTTGCCTCCGGGATTGATGGTGTAGACAATGGGGTGATGGGTTTGGGGTTCGAGTTCGAGGGGGACGAAGCGGGAGAAAACTTTAATGGTAATGATCAGTTAAAGGAGGATGGGGAGAACGGGTTTTTGTGTGAAGAAGTTGATCCCAAGAAGAACAACTTGAAGAAGAAGAGGAAGGTGATGAAGAGATTGGAGAAGAAAGCATGGGGATTTGTTGTGAACCAGCTAGGGCGGTTGAAGGATATGGAGGCTCATTTTGAGAAACATGAGGTGGAAAGAGAGCAGGAGTGTCGGAGGTGGGAGCGTTCGAGATTCGAAATGGAGAAGAAATGGGAACAAAAATGGGAGGAAAGGGAAATGCAAAGGGCGGAGCGGGAGAAAGCCAGGGAGAAGTCGAGGAAGCAAAGAATTCAAGAATGGGAAGCGATGGAGGAGGAGAGACTCGAGTTGGAAAGAAGAAGAGAGGAAAAATTGAATCACGAGAGAGAATGGGAGGAGAGGATGAGCAAGAGAAGAATAGAATGGAAGAATAGGATTGACGATATGTTGAACCAGCACCGAGTTGAAATGAATCAGATCCAGACTCGGTTTCTTCACGACCAGCAAAACCTTACCGCTCAGTTACTTGGCATCATCTCTCAATGGACGGCTACTGCTCACCCTTCTGCACTCTCTGATCACACTACTGCTAGTAACCATTATCTTTCACAGATGATGCAAAGTTTACATCATGTGAACGGAATCGTTCACGATGGCACGAGAGTTGAGGCAGACAACCAAGACGATCAATTTATCGTCGATGGTTGACATCTCGTCTTATGAACTCCATCCGAAAACCATGTGGAATCTGCAAGAATATTTGCAGCAATGGATTAGTCTGTAAAGGTCTGAGATAGATGTATGCATTCAATTTTTACTATCTGGTGCTAATCTGTTTAGCTTGAATTGAGACAATAAGAAATAAAAGTTTCCTCTTTATCTTTTATTCTTACCTTCTCCTTTTATGCTGCAGATTCTATTTTCTTTTCTCTTAGTCAATAAAATTATACAAAATTCACTAAGCTTTATAATGTCACATTGCATTTCCCGATATATTTGCCCCTCTCCCCTGTTATATATAAGAACAAGCAAGCTAACAAGTCGGGTTTTGGTTTAGTTCATGAATTCTCGCATCATTCGGGAGACTCCGAGAGGGACAGGATCACCTTGACAGAGGTAAAGTAAAAACTCTTATTTTTCAAAATTTCCCCTCTTCTTGTTCTAGGACGAGAATGGTTTGTGGTTGCGCACATGGGAATCGTGTTTACATAAGAATAATGATTTATTGCAGTTGATCATTGAGCATAAGTTCAAATTTATAGGTGTGGGACCTGTGGTATTGTTGGTGAATTAGGGCGTTATCAAGCTACTTGTTGATCTAGATTAAGATTATAACAGGGAACACATTTGAAATTGCTTTGTTCTGCCTCAAGAAAAGAAGTTTCAAGTTCTGAAAAAGCATATAATATTAGCTTGAAGTTGATATTTGCAGGCTCCTATAAAAAAGCGCTGAAATATGACCTTATAAATGAGGGGAGAGTTCGATCCTTTAATCCATACTTGTAAGAGATTAATATCTGATCATTTGAACGATGTTCATTTTCACATGTAATCATGTTGGATAGTGACGAAAATGTTGATATTACTAAAGATCGAAGGTAGTCACGAGATGAGGAAAAATTTGAAGTGAAATTATATGTATATATTGAATGCCTAATATTAGAGTGTTGAAATTGTTTGGGTCCCATTCATATCTAGTCATTTGAACAATGTTTTAACTCGACATGTTATATGAAAACTTAAAACATTATTGAATGTAGTAGGTAGTCACGCGACATAAGAGTAAAGTTTAATTTTTTTTTTTTTAATTTTGAGAATTTAGTAATGCATTCTATTTCTACATATTTGTCAATTGACCTATCTAGTTGCATGAATTTATATAATTAAATAAATAGTAGCTTATTATTATTATGTAATTATTAAAATTTTAATGAAGTCAAAAAAAATTATTAAAATGTTAATAGATATAAGATTATAATTTTAATTAGCTACATTGAAGATTTAAACCTTTTCATTTTCATTATACGTTTATATATATTTAAAATGAACCGTTCAAAGAATGAAATATTTACTAAAAGAGAAAGGTTAAATTATAAAGATAGTCTGATAATTTTAGCACTCTCTCTATTTAGTTTATAAATTAAAAAAAATTATTATTATGTTTTCTAATTTCAAAATTTATCTTTACTTAGTACCATCATTAAAAAAAATGTTTACATGACATACTTGATAAATTTTGATTAAATTGAGGGCTAAAGAAGATTTATTCAACTATCTATTTATTTATCATAAACATTTAATTTCGACTTGATATTCATGATATAATATTCTAAAATTTATATTATTATATCTCCTAGTCAAAGTCAATATAATATTGACATTGGTTAATTTGAAAATAGTTCGATAGATGATGCCTCCATTATCTTTTCATAATAATAAAAATAATAATTAATTAATTAAAATCGTAGGTTAGAAGTCCGATTTTATATTTGTGATCCAATATTACAATTTACAAAAGAATTTATAATTCTAGAAAACAAAAGAAATGGCAATTTGTGTTGGGAGGGTGGAGATGCGACGCACATGATTAAGCAGAAGAGCAGCGCCGCCCTCTACCGTCGTCGGCATCTTCATCGCCGGCCGTCGTCGATCGCCAAAACTCGGTTACTTCTTCCATCGACTTTCCTGTTCTCTTACCTTGTAAACTCTGCAGTATAGGGTGAAATTTGGTTTTTGAGGATGAATCAGATTTGCAAGCGCTTGCTTCGTGTTCGAAACCGTCTTCCTTCATCGTTCAGCAGCAGCAATGGCCATTTCCCGTATGTAAGTTCTTCGATTATACCACCTCTGCATTACCCTCCCAAGTTCGCGCTCTCGATTCCCGCCTTTTCGGGTTCGATTACGTTTTTGGTTCATTTTTATTCAGAATTAGGATCTTACTGTACTCTTAGTGAAGCTAAAGTGGAAGATATTTCGGAAAGCAATGCGGATAAGGTACATAGAGCTATCGTGGATAATTCTTACGCGCATCATGACATGGAGAATGCCCTTGACCAAGTGGGCGTCCATTTGAGTACTGATTTAGTTGCTGAGATCCTCCATAGGCTTCGTTTTGATGAGAAATTAGCGTTTAGATTCTTTACATGGGCTGGGCGTCAAGAGAATTATTCCCATGAGCCTTGTGTTTACAATGAAATGATTGATATACTTTCCAGCACTAGGTACAAGGTCAAGCAGTTTCGAATTGTTTGTGACATGCTTGATCATATGAAGAGGAATGGCAAGAATAATGTTCCTATTGATATTCTATTTGGGATTTTGAAGAACTATACAGAGAAGCATTTGACTCACTTGCAAAAGTTTGCGAAGAAGAAGAAGATAAGAGTGAAGACACAGCCGGAAATCAATGCATTCAATTTGTTACTGGATGCTTTGTGTAAATGTAGTCTGGTTAAGGATGCTGAAGCTCTGTTTAAGAAGGTGAAGAAGAAACTGAAGCCGGATGCAAACACTTATAATATATTGTTCTTTGGTTGGTGTAGAGTTAGGAATCCGGGAAGAGGGATGGGTGTATTGGAAGAGATGATCGAGCTCGGCCACGAACCTGATAATTTTACTTATAACACTGCTATCGCTTCCTTCTGCAAAGTGGGAATGCTGACAGAAGCAGGTAAACTCTTTGAGTTCATGAGAACGAATGGTTCTACCTTGTCTTCTCCCACTGCAAAGACTTATGCAATAATGATTGTAGCTCTTGTTAAGAATGGTAGAATGGAAGAATGCTTTAAGTTTCTAGAACACATGATAAATAGCGGTTGTCTTCCCGACGTTTCTACATACAAGGAACTAATTGAAGGGATGTGTTTGTCTGGAAAGGTTCAGGAAGCTTACATATTTCTGGAAGAGATGGGAAAGAAAGGTTATCCTCCCGATATTGTTACTTATAATTGTTTTCTTAAGGTTCTTTGTGATAATAAAATGAGTGATGATGCAGTTAAGCTTTGTGAAAGAATGATTGAAGTCGGTTGTTTGCCCAGTGTACAGACTTATAACATGTTGATTTCTATGTTTTTCGAGATGGGTGATGATGATGGAGCTTTCCAGATTTGGGTTGAAATGGATAAGAACCGTTGCACACGGGATGTTGATACATATTGTATAATGATTGAAGGGCTTTTTGATTGCAACAAAGTTGGAGAAGCATGTTTCCTTTTAGAGGAAGTGGTTAACAAGGAAATGAAGTTGCCTTATCGTAAGTTTGACTCATTTCTGATGCAGCTCTCTGTTAACGGTAATCTCCAAGCAATCCACCGGCTTTCTGAACACATGAGAAAATTTTACAACCCTGCCATGGCCAGACGTTTTTCTCTGAACCAAAAGCGGATGAGCTTGAGTTTGAGAGGAAAGTAACAAGATTGGTTTGGAAGTAGTATCCAAATTGCTTCTCACATTGGAAGTAGCATGCTAGTTTGAGAAGCTTTCAAGTTCCATTGCCTTTTTAAAGTGCTCCTGTGTCACACAACAGCATTTCTGGACAATGTCCTCTAAAGAAAAGATACATATGAAAGTTCTTGCAGTGAATAGGGTATAGGTTGATGTATCTTAAGGAATTTCCAAATTTAGACTCAGAATCTAACTCTCTTAGTATGGTTAGGTGGCTATAACTTCAAGGGAGCTGCCTCAATTAGTGATCAAAATTGAAGGGCAGAATGGAATTAAACAAGTAAGCAACCGAACCTTCCCCAAAAAGGATTGGATGAACGGTATACTTGTGCTGTTGCAAGGGTTTAAATTCATTTCCCTTCAGAGGCTGAGGTCGTCCTTGAATAATTTCGAGATTTTATATATGACATCCTCTTCATGGTTTATTTATTTTATTGGACATTCTTGGTGCCTTTTAATATGTTAAGAACCATCTATCATGCATTGCCAAACAAGACTTGTACAATAGCCACAACATTTTTTTATTCAGAAAGAAGGTAATACAGATACAGTTTCCAACTTGCACATGGCCTAGCAGATTTATGGAATATGACACTTTCCCATATGTACCTTTATATACATGTTACAACTATGCGCATTGTACATTTCTCTTCAGGATCAAGCTGCAGAAACCATTAAGGGCAGCTAATGGTTGCCTTGTAAGTGGGATTTCTTTTCTTCATTTCTCTTAATACGTTAGCTCAAAGGTCTGATCTTCATCACGGTATCCACAATGATGTGCCCTATTTCGGGGTATTTAAACTCTAAAAATTTCTGGACAGTAGCCTGAGAGAGACAATCCTCGTTCACAGCGACCGTTGAGGGAAGAGCAAAAAGCACTTCATTGCCGTCTTCCTCAAGCTGAAGGCCAAAGATTTGGCCAAAGACCTGAACAAAAAACTGTAATTATTTTGCTGAGAATGTAGAACAAACTTCTGGATATAACCAAATTAAAACCTCTGACATCACAGAAATGTCAACAACAGCAGTCTTTCAGCAACAATCTAATTCTATTACCTCGTAGTCTCTAGTTTATCGGAAAGCTTGCAGCTATGGAGGTAGGTGCTAATTGTGTATCTATAATGTGCTTTTTAGTTGTCGAAAATATGTTACAAGTTATCCTTGCTTACCGCTTGCATCTTCGAAATAACTGTGTCATTAATGGCAGGGGACTGTGTGACCAAGTTAACTACAAAGAGACCTTGCTCAGATAGGACATCTTTTGCAGTCTGAAGAAATGATTCTTCCAGAAAATCGGCTGCAGGACAGATCATTCCAGAGCTATACAAGGAGGAAACTTTTTAAGGTACATGAGATATTTTGAACTATAATAATCCCAAGTTCAAAATTGCGTTAAATGATGTCCAAGAAGTCAAATTTCACCTCGTGTCGAAAGAGTCAACGTCGATGATTAGTATGTCGATCCTCTTGGTTTTTAATCCGTTGATAGCAGATGCTGCCTCAGTTGGTGAGCTTTTGACTTCTTTCAGAAACTGGACTCCATCAGCAATATGCACCTGAAATGCCAAGAAGAATCCAAAAAAGGTAATTAGCTTCTTTCCAAGTTGATATTCGCATAGAATGAATGATAATTTCTCTATAACATTACTTACGCCAAGGGATTGTCAGTAAAGTATGACAGCCTTAAAACCTCAAACAATTTTATGTAAGATTATCGAGAACAAGAATTGATGACAATAGACACCCATATTAAGTAATAACCTTCAAATGTTCGTATCTACAAGAATTTATGCAATGACCTTCAAATGTTCATCTTCGGTAAAATCAAAGTGCTCCTTCGCAAGACCAAGGATAACTGGATCCAACTCCACCACCTAAGAAAATTAGTATCCATCAAAAGAAATTTTTGGTTTTCTTTATTCCTTTCTTTTCTCTTTTTATTTATTTTGTTTAGGGGGTAGCAATTTACGTCAATGTCCAAAAAAGGCATGGAGGCATGTAGGAACATCGGTAATAGACCTGCCCCGAGCCCGACAACTACTGCGTTAACCTGGTTGACATAATATGTTAATTTTCTGAATAGAAACCCTGTGAAAATGAAGTAGAACATTTTTTCTTCTCTTTTCCTTTCAGCCAAACAGCGTTAAAACAGGTAGAAAGCTAACTGTATTTCTTGCTGATGTTGCAGTTTCCAGATGTTCAGAGACTAATGTAAACCCTGAAATAATCCCCATATGATAAAAACTTGCCAAATAGCCATGATCCACCTTCAGCTGCTCGCTAACTTCTATTTCATTTTCCAACAGGATGAAGAAGGGCCAAGAAAACAGAGCATGTCAGCAAACCTGAAAAATTGGAACGCGGAAAGCTAACACTCATCAGAAATAAGGTTTCGATTCCCGATTATCTCACTCACTGGCAACTTTCTCAGGCGACCCTTGTTCCTTGATCAGCAGAGCTTCTGACTGCACTAGACTTTCGGTTCTCTGAAAGATCAGGCGGCGGAAAATCGGAGCTTCAGTTGGTAAGAAGCAACTGGCATCTCCTCTTATTTTTTCATACATCACATCTTCCACCTTTACTTGTCCTGTTATTGAAGAAGTGACCTGCAAAATTGCATCTAAGGTGAAAAATGAAAGTATTTGATGCAGTTCTAACCTTTTTTTTTAATTATATATATATATATATATATATATATATATATATATATATATATATAAAGTTTAGTACTACTTAGGACTCGTTATTTAGATTATAAAAAGTGTGTTGAACCTGGTTTAGAATAGTGCGCTGCCTGATCCCATCGCTTGCCATCATGAAGCTGTAGAATGCTAATCAATAAATTGAGGAAAGTTTTTACATTGAAATATCAATCTTTTACGTATGTTTATTAATTATTGATGTAACGGTATATCAAATAAGGGACCGAGATATAGCGAGATTATTAATGTTTTGACTAATAAATTTTAGGGATGCTTCATTTCTCATCTCATAAAGTTCTAACTTCTAAGATATTTCCCTTCTTGTTATGGTTGAAGTTGAAGGGAAAGCCAGCTAGCTTTCTCCTTCTCTCTCTTGTTTTTTACTCTCCTAGAAGAAGATTTGCAACTCTTTAATGCCAAAATAAAAGGTGGAAGAATTACCAGACCTATTATTGATCCTATGAGATCAGGTCATCTGAAGTAGAGGAAGCTAAAGAATCAGTTGTGTCTCATTTTATAATCATCGGAATAATTTTAAGCACGGGCTATTTTGGTCTCTATACTTTCGATTTTTGTTATTTTAGTCCTTGTAATTTTAAAATGTCTATTTTGATCTATGTATTCTCAAATTTTTGCTCATTTAGTTCTTCTATTTTCTTAACATCTATTTTGCTCCGTGTACTTGTAAAAAGTGACAATTTTGGTCCCTTAATTTTCATTCGATCGTAGTTGTAACATGACATTTACTCGTAATTTTTTTGGGAAATGTAGTCATAAAATTGTATTAAATGATTTTCATTATGTATAAAATTTATATTAAAATTTTGTAGATAAGGATCAAGATAGTCACTTTTTAAAATACATTGTTCCTAAACTGACGTTTTGGAAGTATGGAAATTAAAATGAATAAAATCGCTAAAAAAGAAAGGCATTGTATTGTTTGAAGTAGCATACGAAATTTGAATTTGTTCATCGTGGTTTTCAGCCTCGGGTGCCAATTGCTTCACTAAGGGACTCAAATCTTTCTGCAACCCATAAAGCCGATGAAATTAGTAACATTTTCCATTAGGGCAGTATAATAAATAAGTAAAAAAAAATTTAAATAATAGTGTCGCTGTTTAGGCTATGATATCGTTCATATTTATGGTTGTGAGAATAAGTCTCGGGTGCATAATTTAATTGGTTATGTCATCTATCTCAACCTAAAAGATCATGAGGTGAACTGATAAAAYTCATAGAGGAGAAATATAGACAACTTTAAATTTATAACCTACATATGTTTCAATTAGAAGACATTTTACTTTATCGATATTAATATCAACCGAATCAAATTTAAGTTATAGTTAGTACAATTATTGAAGATTCAAGATATCAATCATATAATTATATCGAAATTGTTATAAAAGGTTTTGTTTTTGTATTTTTAAAACGTACGTTTTGGTCCATGTATTTTTTTAAAAATGACTATTTTGGTTTTTATTTATAAAATTTTAACACAAAATTTATATACAATGGAAACCTTTTAATACAAGTTTATGACTACTKTCAATAAACTTAATGAGTGAATATCATACTAAAATTTTGATACAAATAATAAGATAAAAATGAAAATRAATAAACCAAAATCGTCACTTTAAAAAAATATAGAGATTGATTAAAACAAATGTTACAAAAGTACATGGACTAAAATAAAAAAAAAAAATTGAAAAGTCTAAGGAGATTAAAATGAATATTTTYAAAATACGGAAATTAAAATAAACCGACAAGTATAGGACAAAAGAGTATTTAAACAAAAAATATTTCAATAAATAATCTTCATTTCAGGAAAGAAATTAACTCACAAAAAAATATAATAATTGTTCAATGTATAGCATGGGATCAGTAGTCACCTGAATAGTGTCCATGCTGACGTCAGTGTGGCTCTTGTCTAATAAAATCTAAATTTTACAACAGAAACAATTATTCAGTTATTTTTGTACCATTAACTCACACTTAATATTTCGATAAACAAAAAAAAAACCTTACACTTAATATTGTTAATTTTTGTAATTACAAACTCTATTGGGTACTTTTTAGGTTAAAGAATATTTTAGTTGATGTACTCTCGTTTGAGTAACGATTTAATTCTTGAATTTTAGTTTGTAACCATTTAATTCATGAATTTTAATATGTAACAATTTAGTTATTGTAGTTTAAAATTTGTAACGATTTAATCTCTATCGTGAAAAATGATTTAATAGTGTGTTTTATATATATAAATCGATCAACTAATGAAGAACCAAATCTGCTTATAAATTATAAAAACTAAATTGTTATATATAATAAAAATCGACACTTAATTTTGATGAGATTTTTCACGTTAGGGACTAAACTATTACAACTTTTAAACTATAGTGACTAAGTCGTTACATATTAAAGTTTATAGACTAAATTATTACCAATTTAAAAGTATATGAACTATATTGTTTTTTTTTTTTTTTACTTCTG